>PNEQ01131697.1:0-53716 GCA_003012365.1 Medauroidea extradentata
AGCAGGTACCCGAGCAAGCGGGCAGAAGGCGACATCCTTGAGGAAGAATAAGTGTGGGAGGGGGGGGGAGACAGTGTTGTAGGCAGATATGTAGGGGTGGCAGTATAGTAGGGGTGGTCCCGGACGGAGGAGAGGTCTGTTCACAATGTGGAGGGGAGTTCAGCCGGACAAGGGGAAATGCTTGGTCTCGGCAGGGGATAAGGGTAAGACAGAGAGAGTAAACCGAACGACTGGCCCGTCGCTGCTGTGAAGTGGAATCTTAAGGCTCGGCATCAGTCGCCATATTGAATTATTTTATTATTAGCTCTTGTGAAATTCTGAGAAGGAAAACGTGAAATTTGCTACTATAATAGCAATTCCATGTAACCTTCACTAAGATGAAAGCATAGCAGTTGAAATTTTAACTTATATTTAAGCCGCAATCAGTCGAGCAAATTAAGAATATTAAAAAATATTGTTCGACTGATGCTGAGCCTTAATAAAGTGCTTTGGTTAATTTTTATTTAATCATTCGCACAGGACAAATATTCTATTTTGACAGCTACATGGATAAAAATTTGTCAGGGATATTAAAAGCAGTAGGATGAACATGAACGCGCCAGTTAACTGCCTAATCGTTCCGAGGAGTTTTGAATGGCGTAACGCTTAACTTCAAAATACTATCCTCTTCCTTGAAAGCAAGCGTGTTTGTTTATGCCATTATTTGGCTTGTATTCTTGGTGGCGACAAGGTTCGTATTTATAGTTTACTCTGTGGCTATGTGGTCCAAGCAATTATCTAACAAAATTGCAGGCAATTTCTGGCGCATATCAATGGTAGGAAACTTAAATATTTTTTACACAATATTTACACATCTGCTTTTTTCTCGCGGCATTATTTTTGATATAATGCTTATTAACAAAGTGTACGAGAAGATAAATTAATTCAAACCATCGAGAAAGTTAAATTGACTTCTATGCTTCTTATCATTTGCATCTCTTTTCCTTGCATGTTTGACCATTAATTGAGAACTTCCTACTTTAACATTGTGTTATAGTTAGGAAAGTTCAGGAAGAGAGACAGTAGTATACAATCCGTAAACAGACCTTCAACAGGCCCTATTTAAGAGCTTGGGCCCGAGTTTCTCGGCTTTCGAGAGAAATATTTTTTAAAATCCATACATCGTAAAATTGCTTCGTAACTTTTTTGCAAATTGGTTTTACTATGCAATGTAATTTTTCGAGACAAACTGTATTACGAGTATAGTTAATTTATCAATTAAAAGAAAATTTCGTTAATTAACTAATTATCAACTATTTTGTAGTCTTCTGGCTCGACAAAATTAGAGTATGCAGTTTAAATAAGTCATAACAAAGTTACGAAGCGAATTTACGATATCGGCTCCCATTTATGTTTTAAAAAATAATTGACAATAAATGCGAAGAAACTCGGGCCCATGCCCTTAACATACTTATATTGAGTAACGTGACACTATTTATCATAAACGAAAACAATGGCACAGCTGTTATTAAGCGACAGCCCCAAAGTAGTAGCAGAAGGTATAACATGGTGACGAATAGAGACACCGATTCCCTATTATGTCCTCGATATCTGCGGATAATAATTAGCACGACAAATGTTTATTTGAAGAAATTTATTATATTTATAAACCTTTTGTTCCAGTCATACTGGATTATATTTATCTGCTTCAAGTTTGTGTATAGAATATGACTTCTACTGTGGTAGTTTCACAGGATGATATCACTGAGGTGTTATCCAGCTACGTAGATTGTGTCGTGGTTATATCCCACAAGATATTACTGGTAAAAACAATATATACATGAGGAAATGTACAAGGAAATAAATATATTTAAAAAATTAACTAAACCATATATTTTTCCCCCACCCAACATTCACAGAGTATTTATGTCTCTCGAGACGAAATGCAGAATATAACATCAGTAAGGCTGTAATTTAGGGTTAATTGTTGTTCAAAAAGTCCCACATTGGTGGCCTGTATAAAAAACATTCGTTGAGTGCAGTAAATTCTAAAGCACTTTCCAAATTATTTAACGAGAGAGCTTTTCCATGCCTTCCAGAGCTGACGTCCTCTTTGTTCTGGACAACACACACAATTTTTCCTCAGCGATAAATAAACTAAATTTGTGAATAAACGCCACCCTCTCCGAGTGTCTTAATGACGTTGCCAACATACACCAATTCGTGAAATAATTTTATTTTATCTTAATTAAATATTGTACAAAATTTTCTACTAGAATATCCTAGTACGTATAATGAAATTTACTGAGGGGAACCAAATTTGTACAAGTATATGTACGCTGTCGTAAAATAACCGTTATGAGATTAGAATGATAATAAAATTCTAGTTGGACAAATACATACAGACTTAATGTTCTCTCAACCTGACGTATGTCTACATTCATGAAATAATTTTTCTACACTCCAATTAAGCTAAAAACTGATTATGTTCTCCACGGACAGTTTAAAATAATAATTGACCCTAATTTAAAATTAATATTACAATTAAATATTATTTTATTTTATTTTGAAACTATTTTTTTAATAAGTCAATTAAGATCTAACAGTAAGTTAAATATAATTATATCACCGTCGTAACGGGGAGGTTTATAAAATTTCAAAGGAATATTATTTTATTTTCATTCCATTATAAATCCTTATCATTGGTCTTGTCATTTTGCCATTATTACTTCATTGAAAGTGTTAGTTTCACAAACTGAACAACGAAATCAATGGACGAAAATATTGTAAACCGACCAAATAGCTACCTTAACATCGTGATAAGCCACTCTGTGAGCTTCCAAAATTGGGAAAGATATTTACAACAAGCTGACTAGGTAACCAACGGAGAGCAGGCATGTGTAGATTCGGTAATAAGTGTCCAATGTATCACATAGAAAATCACAATTACAATGTTTAACAAATTTCTGTTACTGAAGTATCACAAAGTATACCCGCCGTACGGTAAGTTTATACTTTTAGAAACCAACTGGTAAAAAAAATTACTAGGAATATTTCTGTTATTACCATACAACTATGTAATCAAATAAAAGCAACACGGTGTTGTTACGCGTCTACGAGTGTGAAAATTGTTCGTAATAATAATTTTAAAAGTGAGTTAAACACGTCTGCTGTGCGATAGTTGAAGGATGGTTGGGTTGGCATTCATTGAAATAGTTCTTCTGTGTGATATGAACTGCGGCTAAAACAATGAAAATCCTTTAATGGAATACGTACATAACGTGATCAATTATAAGAAATTAAATATATATTTACATTTAGCACATATAACAATGTTATAAAAGGTGCCTTAGTTAGTTACGGCGGATGAACAATGTACGTCGGCTTGCCGTCAGTCTGGCAATGTTATTGTTTGGCGGAAGGATACATAGTTGGTGTGAAAACAGAGCCAAGCTAGAAGCAGAGCTTCCAGAAAATATTATGTTACCGTACGGCGGGTATAGTGTAGGTTTACTCTATATTGTGTTTAGAGTGGGACCGTTAGTGAATGCAGACACAAGGGCTGTTTTCCGAGTTAGCGAACTGAGAGGGTATGTGTATCCACTCGAACACACTCGCGCACTTTACACAGGGTGGCCATTTTGGATTTGGCTATACGAGGTAGCGCCCGAGTAGCTCACGATTGTAGGGGCGTGCAAATCCTCGCCACATGCAATACGGCCGTGTATGTCGTGTGATATGAGCCAAGGGTGCAGTTGTAAATAAACGTGGAGGATGGCATATATAGCTCGAGAGCGGGCAGCAAGTTCGTTGTCTGCTTGTTTCGCTGCACTCTCACTTTGCCTTGTGGTACACTGCGGATGAAGGGCCGCGGTGAACGATGGATGCCAACTCCCCATAGGTCAGATGGTTGAGCGGTTGACTTTGGTACGAGGGGTTCTGGGTTCGATTCCCAGGTCTGTCTGGGTGGGAAATTTGTGTTTGTCCGATGGAGTAATTTTAATGGTCAGAGTCAACAAAATTGTCACAACTGGGGAATTGTTCGGTAGTAAAGTTGTAAAGGGGGGATGTTTAGTTCGTTGGCGATGTTGAGACCTCGCCAAGGAGCCTAACATTTCCCACCAAGGCGATCCGCATTCGGTTCCAGGCGGGTGTCTGTTCCCGGATTTTCGCATGTGGGAATCGTGTCGTAGGTCAGCGTATTTTCTCGGGGATCCCCCATTTCCTCCGCCCTTTCATTCCGGCGCCGCTCCGTACTCATGTCATGTCACCCCTCACCAGCGCTGAAGATTTCGATGTTAAGCGCTGACAAAAATCTTTCACTCGTTCTGCGGATGACATAATGACGCAGATGCTGCAGCGAGGGCTCACAAGGATGCCTCTTTGCACAATAAAAACGTTTTATTTGCATGCAAATATCTCTAATGCTGCTCATCTTGCATTAAATACATTTTACTTCAACGGGCTGCCTCCCAGCGAGTTTTAGGCTCAAACGTGACGTAGCATACGGGTGACCTTGAAGCGCGTATCAAATGTCGCATCGCACCAACGAGACATGCACTGAACTAGCGCGCAAGATTTCCGCAAATTCGTTTTTACAGTGCGATTTCAAGTTATGACGATGTAGTTTTATTGGCCAAAAGTCTGTAGTTAAGTGCAATGTACGCTTCCGAGTTTCACATTTATCCGGTTAATACATTTTGAACGATGGCGGTCTGAAAAGGCCGTTTTATTGATATGGTGGAAGGCTTAGAAACACTATGTTTATGATCTTAGAAAGAACTGTGCACTGGGAGTCCATGACTAGATTTATTTACTTGGACATACTCCATTGCGAAATAAATGACTGTCAAAAGAAAACTAAAAATAAGACAAGAAAACAAAAATAAGCAGAGTATGTTTAATTAGCATGGCGGTTTAACTATGACATTCATTGCTTGAAGAAGAAATAATTTCGTACCAAAACGTATTTACGAAAACACTACAGTGAATTTGAAGCGCCCTTATTAGCAAAGAGATCTGGCGTACTTTATTTATCTCGCGTAGTCGTAACGGATTAGCGAGCGCGTCGGAGCACGGAACAACCGAGACACTTCATGAGAGTAAAGGGGGGAAAAAATATTCTCCCTTCCCCAAGTTGAGAGAAAGCAAGCGCTCTGGGAGTTGTCGGGACATGACAGGAGGTTGAGGGCGGGAAAGAAATTGCTGCAACATTTTCCCGAGGTGTCGAAAAAAATTACCCCCGTTCGCGAGCGATGTCGAAAAAAATTTCGGGGAGGGAGAGCGAGTCACAGGGGCTGATAAACACCCGCGAGAAACACATTACACATCCTTATACTTATCTTCATACTAATCTACATAACTATTCCGTTCGTTCTTACTTGACTGGAAACAATCTTTTTTTTTTTTTCATGTCCTGTCTTACAACATTACTAATCTCGCAAACTGACTACTTTATTCTGCCTTAAAACAGTACCACACTTAAGAGGGCGGTTGCACTTAAATATTTAAGTGTTTATTTTTTTGTACGAGATATAGTTTGCTTTGTAGGCATACATTGTGATTGTTTTTAATGAAACGATATTTTATTTTAAAAAAAAATGGTTTTATGAATTAAAGGAAAACCAGCGTACTTACAAAAATAAAAAATTCACACTGATGAACAATGCCGTGGACTTTAACATAACATGTATAAAACCACATTGATAGATTTTTGTATTTTAAAAATATTTTTCAATTACACTGGTCTTGAATGTGAATGTTTTCAACGTAAGTTGATGTTCCTTTAATGCACAAGACAATTTTTTCCCACATTTTGACTTCAATATGGTTTAATACAAAAACTGTTAAAGGTAAAAAAAATTCTTTACAGCAAAAGTAATCTCAATGTGTGCCTACAAAACATACAATATCTCGTACAAATATTTTTTTTTAAATAATTAAATTTTTTAGTGAAGTAGTGTGAACAAACAGAAGATCATATTAATTTTACAATGTAAATGCTTTTCTGTCTGCATAGATAAATTTATGGAAACGAGTAAACGTATATCTTAAATTTATCTCAATTGATCATGTGTCTGTTAAAACCTTGTTGTGTATAGAGCGAGAACTTAAATTCTTTATATTGTACATAGTGTAAACAGGGTGCACTGTAATTTGTTCTATTTCTGAGATAATACTGACGATTTCCCATACTGCCAGTACAGTGTACAAAATATTTAGTCCAGTGGAAATATGAAATAATAGTACTCACCCTTACCGCCATCGTAATATGAGCTAGTTTTCCCGATAAAATATATCTATCATGATAGCAATTATCACAATAGTGTGTGATAGTAACTCTCATTATTATTACAACTGTCTACTCGCACATTAAAACGTGCGCGATAGATAATCTCAAAAGGAAACTGTGGAATCCGTTACTTAAATATGACCATGGTTTGTTTCAAGGAACTCCGATAACGTTATTGATCGTTTCAGTTATGATTGACATAATTTGTAAAAATGTGACAAAAAATTAAATTGGAGCGGATGTTGACAAGCGGGAGATATTAAAACGCTTAATTAAGAGCCAATTATAAACGAAAGTCAGGCGATAGTTGTAATACTCTAACGATATTTAGAAATATTTTTTTTCCCTACATAATGGAGCCCTGAGTAAAGAACATCCCTTGCTTTTTTTTTTTTTTTAAATAATTAATGTGCAATTAAAATTAAATTACGATTTACTCGCATTTCAAATATGCCGGAAAATAAACACTGCGTAATAGGGTCCCAATTTACCCATATTTACGGTACATATTCTTGCAATGAGTATTTAAAACATTCAATTTTAGGTGGGGAAATTTATTTTAACGTTTTTTTTTGTAAAAAGTTCTATGTTAAGAGTTCAAAATACTGAAACTACCTTGCTCGTTACATTTTCTGACAAGGTAGGACACTCTGTTCTCTGTCCAACTTTAAGCAAAAAAAATAATAAATATTTTTTAATTTGTTTATAATTAAATGCATTTGTTTCTGTTCTTTAAATTTTATACATTGACAGTATATTACCATAATATTGTTTTAAGACGTTTCCCACAATTGACACACGGGCAAATCGTCTTTGGTTATAATAAATGTTTGATGTTTTCATACATTATAATGATAAAAAGCGGACAAAGGAATATTGTGTTATAAAAATAAAACGATAAGGAGAGCACTTTAACACGATCTTTGATTTTATTTTAAATCAGTCTGTATCTGTCCGCTGCATGTTATTATAATTATTGCTACATGCACATATACAATTTTCACATCTGTATTTCATTGCTTATAAAACTGTTAATAATTACAGGAAACAATTAACGTCTAACGTCAATATTAGGTCTAAGATATTACGAAAACTTACAAGTTAACCAGGTCTACATAATGTTAATACTCTTACTGCAAATTGATGTCAGTCTAGAGTACATTCCAAAAATAATCCATGTAAAGTACTCGGCAAACAGTATAATATAAAGTCACTTTCAGTGAGAAAGCATTATACAGGATGTTAGCGAATTGTGTGTCAGTATTTTGAGGAAACAATCCTCACACGTAGAGGAACAAAACATGTCATGTGGAGATAGGTCCGAAAACGCACCGTTTCTGCACTACATTTTATTTTTTATTGTTGGGAGAATTTAAAGACACTTGTGTATGCAACCCCTGCGGACGATGAGGAAACCCTTCATAATCGAATTTTAGTGGGGTGCGAACAAACAATAATTTCCCCAGGAATTCATTAACGTATCCGGCAGTAGATGCTATAACGGGTCGATTCATGTGTTCGTGCTGAAGGAAGTCATTTCGAACGTAGTGTGATGTGCCGACGATATCTGTCCAGCGTTGCTATTAATTTTCACACTTATCCGTACTGTTTATGGGTTAACGACATAGAGGGGTAGTACACAATGTACAGGTCTGATAGAATGATATTCACATCAACGTGATCCAGCACGCGCTAGGAGCCGTACTTCGTGTATTGCGAACTGTAGCACAGAAACGGTGTGTTTTTGGACCTATGTCAATGTTTCCCCATCATATTAACGTGCAATTTGACAACATCCTGTATATCTTCAGTGCAGGATAATGGTGGAATTGAAACAACTAGCAGTCTCGCTTTCTGCTAGGGCGCCCCAATTTTACCTGTGTAGTCGGTATAAAGTATATATTTAAATTATTTACTTTCCGCAAAACGTTTTTTTTTAATGTACAGTAAAAGTTTCATTTAATTTCATTCGATACCGTAAAAAGGGGTGAAAACGAAAACTAGGGTGAACAGGAAAAATTTAAAATCAGTTTCAACCATACAACTTCCCCTAAAATAAAATTATTCTATGACAAAACGACAGTTCGTAAACTGTTTTAACCTGCATATCTAAAAGCATAATTTTTCAACAATGGTTCATGTAGAAAATTCTGTTCTAAAATTGTGTTCCTATCACTTTAGTTCTTTTTTTCACCCAGTTTTAGCTCTACACGTAATTGTGTGTGTTTATGTTCAGATTACTGAACTTCCCGACAACTGCAGTTTACGTTTGCAGCTTAAATATGCTGACTGTGAACTTTTAAGTTTACGCATTTTTTAAAATATATTTTTCTCAAATATCCACTTGCCTTAAAATGACTGTATCCCTACACATATTAAAAATATATCTTCTGCTATTTATCATTCACAACCACGCAGCGCTCGGGAGGGTGGCTGAAGCCTACTAGTCTGTGTAAAAATAACGAGGTGGTGGGACGGATATTTGTGAAGCTGTGGTATTTTTGTTGGCGGCGGTGGCACGATTGTAAAACCCCTGTGTGCGCCTGAGGTCCCCCCGCAACCCGCAACCCCCTCGGCAAACGATGTATAGTAATTACGAGATCAGGGTTGGGTCTCTTCCGCCCCACCCCCGGGCACAGGCAGCATGAAGGGGCGGTTCTGTCTGGCGTGAAGCCATCAGAACCAAGCCTCGCGCTACCCAGCCAACTTGCTAATCTAGCCCACCCCCAATCATGCCACACCCCTTCCCTGGTTAAAGTGAAACAATTTTTTTTTTGCTCTTGTCAGATCCAAGAAGCGCTGTTTCAACTGCGCCTTGCTTCCCTCTTGAGAATAGACCTTTCCCATAAAATATTACGTAGCAGTTCCTTGACTTTGTGTGTGTATATTATCCGTTTGTGAGGGTTCTTCACAGGTTGGCAGTAATTATATCAAGGGCGTTCGTCACTGAAGATGGCCATGGTTGGCGCAGTGGCTGAAACATTCGCCTTCCACCAAGGCGATTACGGTTCGATTCCCGGTTTGAAGGGTGCTCGAATTTTTCGCATGTAGAATAGGGCCTGAATGGTGTACGTTGCCGTTGCTGTTTATTTATTTATTTTTTTTTCGGAATAATTCCGCTTCCTCGCCCTTCGTTATCCCGCAGCCTCTCTATCGAAAGACTTCACTTTATGCCACCCTTCTGGGGTGCACTATGTTATTATTATTATTATTATTATTATTATTATTATTATTATCATTATTATTACAGAAATATTGCATTTAAAAAGTAGATTCACTAACCATGAGTGCATGTGTTGTTTCAAAATACTGAGAACTAAATACGTCAATAAATCCATGTCTATAAGTCTTGTACGAAAACAAAAAACTGTTTTGACATAAAACATTACACATGGTAATCAACGAAACTAGAATGGATAAAAATGTGCCGAGAACTACTTTCCCCCATAATTTCCCCTATTCTTAATAAGCCCTGTAAAGATTTTGTTGTATTCACAAGGAAATCCTAATGAACCTAGTTTGAAAAGTACGATATTTTTCGAAAGGGCAACAATTTTGTTCTTCTACAGACGATGGCGCTTCATATTTACAGATTGTATTTGTGAAATCACAAAAACTAATAGCTGCAATTTTCTTAACCATGCAGAAATGTTCGCATTCCTTATTTATTGAAGATAACTTTTTATACTTAGTTATTTGTACTTTGCTGTTGTCGCATTTACTTGCCATAGATCTCTGCGTATGTAAGGTAAGAGGGCTTTCCGGATCGAGGACAGCGAGATCATTAGAGACGGCTACACACAACTTACCTAGGTAAGTATACGCAAGGTGTAGTAATGATTTATATTAAAGAATCTTGCAATCACAGTGAACAATTGCTTAAAATATATCTCGGACATAAGAAATTACAGTCCAATGTCGCCCCAGAAACCCAAGAGACGAAACCCGAGTCGAGTTTGGCTGTAGCCACACATACGTAAATGAAACATTAGATATAACAAAAACGGAGACATGATTTTGCGGCGAAAAAGTTTCTTGCACCGCCTTGTGTGTACATCCGTAGTTCTGCTTCATGGTCAGTTATTGGATGTTGTAACTCTCGCTTGTCTTGGGGGTTCTTCTGGAAAATCACATACGTAAGGTGTAACTTTGTAATAGTTAGTGTGCCATAAACTGGGTATACTTTTGTACCAGCATGTGTAACTTTGCACCACCAAAAATATATTTTATATGCTGATAGTTGAAAGACAAGTGATTGTATTCGATGGTGTTAAATTATAGTTTTTTAAATACCTAGTCGTGACGTGTCTTTATTTCACCAAACGACCTAGAATCAAATATTTTTGGTGGTGCATTGTTACCCATGCTGGAGCAAAGTATACCCGCTTTGCGGTATCCAAATGAGAGGCTTACCTGAACAAAGTCGCGATGTCATTAACAATGGGCAGAACTGTCGATGTGCACGTAAGGCAGTGTAAACAAAATGGTGCAAACTTCTTTTCATGACAAACTCGTAGGTCCGGGTCGAGGGCGCAGCTTTCCAAGGGGTGCACGTTGAAGCGAGGGGAAAATGTGAAGAATATTCCATCGCGGTTCTTAAAAGTGCCAATATGGCGAGCAGTAAATTCTTCAATGTCTTCACTTGCGTGGGGGTATTAAAATTTAATATTTTGTTACTACCTTTTCTTCTTGTAAAAATTGATTATTAGAGCCACGATTTTGTCGCGAAAATATTTATGCACCAATTTGTTTCAGTGTCTTACGTGCACCTCGGCATCTCTGCTCCATGGTTATTGGCAGCGTGTCTTTGTTCAGACACGCCTCTTCATTTGTTTATTGTAACTTCATACAACTGTGATTTGCCAGTTGATCCCCAATACAAGTGAGAGTTAAATCATCCAATCACTGACCAAGAAGCACAACTGCAGAAGTGCACATTAGACATTCAAACCAAATGGTGCAAAAATTTTCGTCACAAAATCGTCGCTCTAGTAGTGCTCGAAATACTGCATTAAGATCCCAGGCAAAGAACAATACGTCACTACTGTACTACTGTTTTTCATACCATACATAGGTAGAGGATAGAAGAGAGATATTTTAAATTATGTGTTGTTGAATATGGAGAAAGGACGCGATTTGGTACGGAAGAATGGGAAAGACGGTTGGGTAGGGGGGGAGTGGAGACGTTGGGTAGGGGGGGAGGGAGTGGAGACCTGAGGTCACAGATACAGTCTCAGGGAACTAGAGCGCTTAGACAACTCTTGCGTCTATAGACAGTAGTTTTTTTAACCTTACATGTTGAATACTGTATTCCCAGATCAGTTATTTACGGATATATAAGCGTATGCTCAAACACTGAGTTCACTGTGAAGGGTAATAGTTCACGCCCATCTTTAATATGCAGCATATTCCCCACTGCAAGCATTCCAGAAAGCGTATCAACATTTTTAACATTTCATGCTCTAAATGTTAATCTTGATTTGAACATTATTAAATAATAAATTACGTCTATATTATCTGGAATGTGTTTGAAGGTGAGAAATAACCTAATCATTCTTACCTTTGAATAAATGCCAGCTAATGTGGAAATAATTTAATATCTAACCATGTAAAAAAAAGAGTAGTTCAATAGGATTAAATCGTGGAATGTTAAAATATCTATATGGCAACTGGAAACCTTGCAGCGAAGAAAAATACTGATAGATAGCTACAGATTGTCGTGCACTATTCCCTTTAGGAATAGTTCTTTAGCTCAGGGAAATCATCAAAAGAATGCATTCGCGTACGATCTTTTTATCGGAACCTATTCAGTGTTGTTTATTTAAGCATAATATTTATAAGGAGTATGCTGTACTGTAATCACCCTGCACACGGCGAGCGAATATCTATCGTACCTCACCCTTAAAGGCAAGAACAAGCTATATACACCGTAACATAAAATAATTCCTCTCACTATAAAATTAGGGCAGTTCGGTTATAAAGTGTCTCGAAAACGCCGAGACAATTTTCTTAATTTAAGTTGTTACATATTAACAGTATTGTAGGGTGATAGCAACAAATAATAATTCTACAAGTGGACAAATTTTACATTCTTTTACTACACACCTGACAGTGCCTTTATGGAGTGCATTGTCGTTTTTTTTAACAATCCCGCTTCCTCGCCTTCCGTAATCCCGCAGCCTCTCCATCGAAAGGCTTAGCTTTATGCTACCCTTCTAGGGTGCACTATTTTATTATTATCGTTATTACAGGCAAAATGGTCTTTAAAAAGTAGATTAACTTACCATGTGTGTGTGTTTTAAAACACTGTGAACTAAATACATCCATAAAACCATGTATATAAGGCTTGTACGAAAACTTAAAACAGTTTTGCATCATAAATAATTTTATCCAATACTTCAAACACTCTGAATATTTTATAGCAAAACTGATTTAACAGTTTGTCTCTCCGCTACGCAAATGAGTGTGGTGGAGATGGTAAAAAACTTATCGGTGTATAATAGGTACGATTTCGATTTACTCGTGCAGCAACTGGCCCAAACAACTCGTGTGGAGGCTTCCTGTTATAGGAAGTTTTGGCTCTGCACACTGCTAGACTGTTTAAATAAGGAGCCACCTTTAGACTGTTCAAGTGCGATAAAAATATAATTTTATATTTTTATGAAATATTGTTAGTTTTGTAGACGATACGTGTGGGTATGTTTTACTCTAAAGAAACAAGTTTAGCTCTCATAGTTTTCTCATAACGAGGTGTCAAAGTCAAAATATTCTTGTTACACTGCCATGCAAATAGTGAAAGCCAACTGACCTACTTAAAGGAAATAATTCACTGTGAACTTACATCCAATGGGCTATGCAATAAACCATATAAAAACACACAACGTACTATTTTGAATTTTAAAAAATCGCAAAAGCATAGAAAAATGTTGCAAATTCAGCAAAATTTAAAGTACAAAATATAACTGTTCGCGAGATTTTTTAAATGTTTTATTACATAACCTAAGGTATGTTATTTCGCTGTGAATTATTTCACGTACGTAAGTCAATTGGTTTTCACTATTTGCATGGCAGCAGAACATACAAATTTTGACTTTGACGCACCGTTATGAGAAAACTACGCCAGCTGAAATTGTTTCGTAAGATGAAACTGCACTCACAAGTATCGTCTACAAATCTAACACTATTCCATATAAATGTAAAGTTATGACTTTGTCGCACTTGAACACCCTTAAGGCAGCCTTTCTTCGGCGTGTTTGGATATGTTTGAGTTAAGTATAGGCATACAGCCGAATACAGTTTTATACGAACCACGTGCTCGCTTTCACTGCACTTGCGCACGCTACCATTGCGTTACGGGAATTATCCGCCCCAGTGTTTTCCCTTCTGGTTTATCGAGAAATCTCGTAATGACGGGGTTGAGATTTCTGTATGCTGAACGCAAGCTTCGGAAGCGTCGTTACTCATTGCGTGCTGGCGGCCTATGCTCGAGTTTCAAGTCGCATGCGAGTTGAAAGCTGTGTGGTGTTTTTCAGGACATAGAGAAGCGTTTATTTCGTTTGTAAATTAAAATACTAAGACTCAAGGTCGTAGAAGAACATGTCTAGACACTCGCCATCTACCAATTTTTTTTTCTTCACCCTCTTGTTGTTTGGCTGTAGTTCACCAAGTTACCGAGAATTTTGTGCGTCTTTGGCGCTGCAATCATGGCGGTCGGGCTCAAACTCCGCTCACTTTTTTCCGGTGTTTACATTATAAAGTAAATAAAAATTGCTGATGCCATGCTTCAAGATTTTGAACGATGGAAGTATTTCATAGATTGATAAAAAAAACATTTTGATAAATTGTTTATCTTTATAATGTAAACACTGAAAAAACTGGGAGGGAAGTGGATGGAGTTTGAGCCCGACCACCCTTATTGCAGCGCCAAAGACGTACAACACTCTCGGTAACTTGGCGAACTGCGGCCAAACAACAAGAGGGCCTAGTTTCCAGGCGAGTGTCCAGGTCTGTTCTTCTACGACCGTACTAGGAACCGACTGTTACGCTGCTCTTTTGTTACATGAGCAAATTGAGCGCTGACATATTGCAGGCGAAGATAGGGAATTGTATACTTTAGCGGGGGTAGGAGAAACGATATTTTTCCCAACAAAAAACATTGATATAGGACGTCGTATAATACGGCCTGCAATATGCGCCGTTCAATTTGTTCAGAAATAGAGATAGGCCTTGCACCTCTTGCTTCGCACACGCATTCGACTGAAAATTCGAGTATAGATCCCCAGTATAGGTTCATTTATTCGTTTATTCACATAAAATTCAGCTCGAAGCCGATTTACAATCTGATATGTTTAACATACTCGTCTTGTCATTTGCATAACCGAAGGAAAAAATACACTAGATAACTAAATAAAATATGTCAAACAATTCAAAAAGTAAAGCTACACGATAGATAATACAGTACACACTACAATGCTTGAGACAAATACTAGACAGTGAAATACGGTAGGCCTACAATTCAGTAGCTTATGTATAGTTAAAGGTACATCGGTTGACTTGGTTGGTCGAAGCATGGAACACACGCAGTGTGTGTGGTGTTAAATGAAATAGTGTCTGGGAGATGTGTTGTCAGCATGATATTATTGTTGTTTAGTTTTGTTCTTAAAATAACATGATTTTGCATTTTGCCCTGTAGTTCTTACAATATGTGTTATTTTGACACGGAAACGGGGAAGGCGATAAGTCGAATATAACATATCCGTCAAGCACTTCATCGCCTCTAGGCACGAAATACTAACCTAGCGTGCAGTGTTATCGTATAATGTGTACTTCACTGGAACTTCAAGCGATGGCACTGTTTTTTTTATATTTGAAAATTATATGGCAAAGTCCAATGCAGGTTGTATGACTATGTTTTATAATTACGGTTGTAATTTTATTTTCAGCTATAGCAATGAGAAAAAGCCATTTTTAGCACTTTAAATTAACTTGGAAATCATGGTTTTATATAGTGGACGTCATTTTTAAAATTATAGAGGCACAGTTTGAAATGTTTCTTTTTCTGTAGATAAACGCATTGGAAACATTTTCTAATAGTTACACAGAGAAAAAAGTTACACAGTAAAAAATACTTTCCGTGCCACACTACAGAACGGTTCACTTGCCAGATCCAGTAACTCTTTTAAGACTTCTTCTGTTTTCCATTCACCAGTGCTGTTAAACATCACCTGCTGCCATCTGCTGCGGTCGTGTGCAACAGCACGCTAATGACGGCATCACACGCATCTCGTGGTCCTGGTTTATCGCACGTCAGTCGCTCGAAAATATACCTCTTCTAATTGTGTCCACTCACGTGAAGATACATGAACCGTCTTATGAGCGCATAAGTGTTAAAAAAAAGTATTCAAAAAGATGTTTTCATATCTTATAATCCAAACTAATTAATTGGATAGATGTCTTTCGTTATTTGTGTTGTCATCGTCGTTCATCCGTTTGGAATGGTTCCTTTTTCACACACTCCATTTATGTAGGTATTTTATTTTTCTGACTGTCTTTTGTTTTTATTTATTTATTTATTTATTTATTTTTTTGTTTCGTCTTTCTCTAGTCGACTATATTCAACTTGGGAATTAATTCTGTGTTGTCTTGTATCTGTTTTTCCTTGTGACATCTTCTTTGACATGACTACATTCCTTTCAGGAATTTTTTGTATGTTTTATGTCTTACTGGCTTCTCTTCATTTGTTTTATTTTTTATTTTTGTTTCTTTGGAGGTTTTTTCTGCAACATGGCAAAATTCGCACGCAATGGCGTTTGTCGAAAAAAAAACTGTTCTGTTTAAGTAATTGCATCTATATTATTTGTAAATTTCAATCCGCATTTATTTATGTTATTTTTCTTTTTTGACAGCGAGATACAACTGTTACACAAGGACAGGAGCTAGGAAAGGAATTGGCCATGGCCTACGTTAAGAAACTCTCCCAGCATCAACCTGGAGCGATTTCGGAAAACCATGGAATACCGAAATCTGGATGACAGGAGTCGAGGGAGGAACCCTGGTCCTCCGGATTCCTATTGCTAATGATTTCCCAAAATCACTTCTGACGAATGTTGGGACGCTTTCATGTTCCCGATTCGTCCTCTAGTTACTGTCATTGTGTTGTGTGTCGCCATCTCTTTATGACCATTCTAGGTGGTTTGTGGCGGCCGAGTGGTTAGTGAATTTGCCTCCCACCTAGGCGATCCGGGTTCGATCCCCGGCGTTATCGGTACCCGGCTTCTCGCATGTACCGGACGATGTCGCTGGCCTGTGAGTTTTCTCGCAGAGCTCCCATTTCTCCCACCCTTCTTATTCCGATACTTATCCATCGTTAAGGCCTCCTTTAATATCATTTACCGAGCACGCAGATGTTTATGTCGCCAGTAATGAATCTGCATTCGGGGTGCGATGCCTTGTCCCTCCGGTATTTGCTCACGCGATATTATTAATATTACCTTAAACTTTGTCCCACCCAAATATTAATTTTTGGGTTATTTAGCGAAGTAAATTATGATTGAAGCTGACTGACCTAAAACCACATTTCATATACTTTTCAATAAGGTTTGAAATGTTCTTCACCTAAATACACTCAAAGCAAAATTTTGAGTGGGGAAATGTTACCCCCGTAGTCAAAGTTACCTCAGTTGACGGTACCTTGTTGTTGACGGGACATATATGCCTCTTACCATTCATAAAATAGAATTAGGTAACTTTATAAGATGATGAATACTTTTGAGACATCCAACATTTGGTTCCGATACACGTGCAGGATAAATAAGAAGTCGTTGCTTCTAGCACCAAGTCCTACAAGTCGTCTTGACTAGGAGTTTTAATGGGAAGTTTTAGACGATTTTATGGCATTTTCAGTTTTTGAGCCATAACATTTATTCTAATTATATTATCAAAATTATCTCTTCGACAAAGTATATGTTACATGCTTGGTAAACTGCTTGACATAAATAATTAAGGAATATTTAATTAACTTGTCTTGCAGAATCTTTGAAAGAGAAATCTTGAATGTTAACCTGCAGTTCTCTTGAAATGAATCTGTATGACAAATTAATGAATGATTCCATTGTTATTTATGTCAAGCAGTTAACCAAGAATATATCCTATTATTTGTCGAAGAGAAAATTTTGATAATGCAATTTGAATAAATGTTATGGTTCATAATATGAAAATACAATAAAATTGTGTAACAATCCCCCTTAAGACTACGACAGACAAAGGCAAATTTGCCGTCCAAAGCCTTGTATACTCGCTTGCATGGCCTTTACTCTTTGCAGAGTTATTTACATTCCAAGTTTCTTTTCTCTACCAAAATAGTATCTTAAATTTCTGACTCTTGTGTGTTAATAACAAACCTGACGACAATGTCACGCCCCTTTTTGATTGCTCATTCAGCATAAAACGAATTTTTCCAGCATTTTAATTTTTTTTTTGGAGTGGTGTTTGTTCCAAACAACATTTCATTAAACTTGCGTTCGGACTAAATAATTTATCCTTTTCATTTCGAGAATGCAATGCGCTGAGACAAAGCTGCCTGCGACACTCACACAATTAACATTCCCGAAACGTTTTTTGCCAAGATGAAGCTAAGAAAAGTGTAGTAAATCTTTCGTAGTCTTATATTTTCTTAACATGAAAACACGATGTTTTTTGAAGTATTTACTCGTACGTTCAGTTTTCATCACATTATGTAATAAGTTTTCCAGTCTAGGGTTCCAGTTGTAATATTAAGTGTTTCATACCAATTTTACTCACTGATTGTTTTCGTTGGTTAGATTCCAGATATTGCGGGGAAAATATATTTTCACTATTAGGTTTCAATGCCTTACGGGGACATCTGCAGTTCTGCTACGTGGTCAGTGATTTGTTGTCTAACTCCCACTTGCGTTGTGGTTCTACAGGCAAATCACAGACGTTTGGTGTCACAGTGGAACATTTTCTGACTGGTGCAGTCAAACGAGAGATACTCTGCCAATACTCACACAGAAGAGCAGTTGATATGAGGTAATACCACGGTCGTTGAAGAACAGGTCTGGACACTCGCCTGGATATTTGACCCCCTTGTTGTTTGACTGTAGTTCACCAAGTTACCGAGAATGTTGTGTTTTATTGGCGCTGATGTTAGGGCGGTCGAACTCAAACTCCGCCCACTTCCTCCCCACTAAGATAAACAATTTATCAAAACGTATTTTTTATCAATTTATGAAATACTTCCTTCGTTCACAAATTTAAGAAAAGGCTCCAGCAATCTTTGTTTACTTTATAAATTTAACAATGTAAAAAAAGTGGACGGAGTTTGAGTCCGACCGCCCGGATTACAGCGCCAAAAAGTACGACATTCTCGATAACTTGACGAACTACAGCCAAATAAGGGGGTCAAGTAAAATACATTGGTAGATAGGCGAGTGTCCAGACCTGTTCTTCTACGGCCGTAGGTAAAACACTGAAACAAACTGACGCAAAAATTATTTCGCTACATGACCGTGTCTGGTCATTCTTACGGGAGTTATTCATAGTCCAGCTACGCATGTTCCCAACAGTGTTTTCAAGCACGCAAACTCTCACCCGAGCGATTATAGAGTTCAGTTGCTGGCGCTGTCGCGTCCGATTTTCGTACGTGGGAAAAGTGGCAGACGTTGCAATCGCCGGTGGATATTCTCTAGGTACTCCCACTTCTGCTACCCTTCCATTCCGTCGCTGCTAAATAATATCACCCCTAACCAGCTCTCAAGACATCCCTTTTTAAAAGTGTGTGGTAGATAAACTCTAAAAACACTAATTAAAGTTTACATGTTTTTGAAACCCGGTGTGGAAAAACTGCGAAGTGGTAATCCTAGATAAAATTATTTGGCAACTTTATGAGCAAACATTTGCCCAACATGATGCATTTGTTAAGCGCGATCTCTTGCGCCGCAATTAAATGTACGAGATTTCAGCGTCAGAGATTTTCTTCAGATATACTTTACTCGGGAAAAGTTTTCGCTTAGAAAGATGGGAAACTTTTGTACAGGATTATTATTGTATTTATTTTCGCAAATTGACTTCGAGAAATCTACAATTATAAACTTCAGTTTATAGCCCTAAATTATGTACCATGATCTCTTAAACGTTAACGAAATATCTTCATTTATTTCACAAACACCATTATTATACTGATTTGCGAGAGCTACTTTATAAATTCTAAATTAAAGCAGAACACTTCATCCACACAGATGGGTTGAAATTATTTTTCTTGGTATTCTATAATTTCTATAATAAACAACTGTATAAGTATTGCTAGTTATAGATTTGAAGAACATTTATTTAAGTCACAATTTAATCAAAAGTTTATAATTTTATAGTTTATTTAATATGGCATGAAGTAAGAAGAATTTTTAGCACAACGGTTTTACAGTATCTACTGTATTTTAGTATTTAAAAAAAATATATGCAAAGCAATGTTAAATGGATTCCATGGCCTTAAGAGATGTGTACTCAGAATCATTTTCCTTCTTTTGATTTAATGTTATTCAAGGCAGGAAAAATATGTGTTCTCTACGAGTGGCTATTCTTAATTTGTTGTGTCTCGTGAAATCCTTTACTGTGACTAGAGACTATGGTATATTGCGAAAATATTTTGTGCCAACATACCCTAGACAACGCTGCGGTTTCTTACAACATGTATGATTGGGTGATATATGTCTGACACAACGTAGCTGTCTGTAGACCAATAATAACATCAAATATTACTATAAAGGGATTCAAATTTGTTAAGTCGAATAGGGTAACAGCTCTATGTACGGGCGAAAGCCAGTAACCTTTTCATAAGCTGAACGTGCGTTGAAACCCAACAAACAGTCAAGTTTTCCCGCGATAAATCAACATCTCTAACTATAACATAAAAATAACACAACATTTACGTATAAGTAGGGCCCCCGGTAGTTTTCGCGAAAAGATTTTTCCCCAAATTTGTTTCAGTGTCTTACGTGTACACCTGCAGCTCAACGTCATGATTATTGGTAGAGTGTTTTTGTGCATAGTCATTATTCATTTGACTGTGCCAATCAGTACATAGATAACTGCCACACATCACGTCTGTGATTTGCGGGTTTAACCTCCAGACGTTGTATGTTAAATCATCCAATCACTGACCACAAAGCAGAGACGCAGGTGTGTACGAAAGACACCGAAACAAAGTTCTGCAAAAATCTTTTCGCGAAAACTACCGGACCCTACGTATAAGGAAGTGAAAAATTCGCGTTTTCTTTTAGGCACAAGCTATAATTCCAGCAACTGCACATTGGTGACACGCCAGATGCGCTGCGGTTGGATAAACGGCATTTTAAAATGTGAGCTTGCAGTGAAATTAATGTTCGTTAGGTTAAGAAAACTGCAAGTCACGTTAATTTTTTTTTTACAGAAAAACAGTCATTACAGCAATATTCGTAAAAAAAATATGAGCCCTGCAATAATCACAAAATATTCCTAAGCACCTGAATTAGTCATCTTATCGATACAAGCGTATTGAGATGAGGTGCTCCAAGTAATTTTCTTAAAACAGCCATCGATGCTTTTGAAGTGTGGGCTGATAACCTTGTATTATTGTTTGCTGGTGTTCTGCCGAGACTGTTAGATCTAGATCGGTTTATTCAGATTGAAATATCAAAAGTTTCTCTTCGAAGAAGTTTAGGATATGTTATTGGTTAACTACTTGACATATGTATTAATGTAATCATTCATTAATTTGCCATGCAGTATCATTGCAAGAGAATTACAGATTAACTATCATGATTTCTTTTAATATGAAATAAATAATAATGGTTTCTTGATAGGTAGCGTTGAAGCTGGATTATTTCATAATTTAATATAGGAAATGTATAACTCTGTAGCTATCTTAGGGATATTCATTAGCCAAAACCAAATGTTGTTTCCCTAATTTAATTTATTGTGCCAAATGTGTGAAATACTGCTAATTACGTTAATTTATTCTTGTTAGTATTTTTCCAGTAATGACAAGCCGTAACCTATGTGGTAATAAATTTTGATATGTCTTCTAATATGAATGCTGAACACATCAATGATACTATTTACGGGTATTTGAAAAAATATTAAAATAAAGTTACCTACATTTTGTAATCACGTGACGATATCGTCGACTTACTTCTAAACCTCGTAAGTCCTGATATTCCAAGTTTACATTCCAGGTGAATTTGATGCTAATTTTCATGGAGCTATTGGTGTGAAAAGCTTGTAAGTTTGAAGTGCGTTAGCTTTTTTTAAACTCAAATTAGAAAGGCTTGTATATATGGTGTTGTATGACTACAAAGGTCGTTTCTTGCTCTTCTCTAAGAAATGGACTTACGAGGTTTTAGAAGTGAGCTGAAGACATAGTACTTACACGACAGAAATTTTTATAATTAAAAATACGCGAAGTAGAGACATTCTGGTCAGTGCTAAAGAGCGCGATCTATGGTGAGGAGGAAGTGACATAAAAATGGAGCAGTGATGGACTGAAAGAGCAGGAAAATAGGTGCCACCCCAAGAAAACCCACCCTCCTGCGGCAACGTACACATTCATTGATTTTAAATGAACTTTTCAAGATGTTTACGGGAAAAATGATAGGGGAGATTTACATTAAACAAAGAGACAACAAGAAAGTGTGCACTATTTTAGGGTGGAAATTTGCTTCCTATGTAATTAAACGACTGTAACATTAATAAAAAAAGGTATGGATAAATGTAAATCTTAAAAGAGATTGCACTGATTTTTAAAATCAAAACGATGTACAAGGGTGAGAAGGAGTAAATAAACGTAGAGGTGTACTTATAGAAGGAAATAAATTTAGGATTCATTGTATATTATGAAACAAAAAATATCAACTTAAAGAGAGCAAATTTTATCCAAACAGTGAAAAATAAGGTATTAAATTACTCTGTTTACACATCACAGAAAATGGACTGTTTACAGTTCGGTGAACTAACGTAGCTAGTCTTCTACATAATTAAGTAATTAGATACGTTTTTTTTACGTACGAAGGAAAAAAAATCTTTTCCTGCTTTACGGACGAATGAAAAGGAGGGTTCCAGCATTCCAGGTCAATTTGCGAAAAGTAAAGTTAGATTTCCGAAGCAATTCACATCCACCGTAGTTCCAAATGAATATTAATACATTCAAATGTTTGAATTGCATGCAGGTACTTAATGTGCGAGAAGTTTGAAAACGTACAGCTGCGCTCGGAGGAATTTTCATTACTTGTTACAACTCGGCAACGAAGTAAAAGAGTCACAAGTAATGCTGCGTGAAAACTCTGCGCACAGCTGTGGGACGAATAAAATTGGAATACACTTCGTGATCTCGCAGATATCTAAATATTCACCAAAGGTTAATTTATTTAGAAATCTGTAATCATGTTTTAGAGCTTTGTTGCCTATTTATACTGTTAATACAACTCTGGTTAAAAAAAAAAAAGTGAAAGGTGTTTGCATGAATGTACAGGATGCGGCAATATAATTTCTTTTTTTAACACGCCAGTAAGACCCATTATATGAATCCGAAAGTTTCCATTTTAATTTATGTAATGTAGGTACATATCTTAAGTTTGGTTTTACACAGTTTTGAAAACAAAATAAGGTAGGTGACTCCCCCTCATTTTCCGTACATTGAGTAAGCCATTTCTGACGACACTTACCAGCATAACAGAGGGCATGTTGGCAATTTCTTCCCGGATATTGGCCTTCAGGAGGTGTAGGGTCTTTGGGCGGTTGTCATAAACGCGGGATTTCAAATAACCCCAAAGCAAGGAATCATAAGGGACCAATTCGAAGGAGGGGGCTAGCCACTCCAAATAGCCCCTTATTGAGGTGAGGTGCTCCCAGTAATTTTCTTATAACAGCCATCGATGCTTTTGAAATGTGGGTCGTTTTACCGTCTTGTTGAAACCAAATGTCCCATAAGTCTAATTCATCGAGCCGTGGGAAAGAAATTCCTCTAACATATTCAAAGCCAAACGCATGCTTCACAGTCTTCCAACGAATGATGTCGGCTGACCGCGGTGGGGAACAAAACATTACACCCACGCCTCTCCAATGAGACCATTCCCGCCCCGCTAAGACATCTACAGTCTGGATGTCGCGCATAAGAAAAAAAGATGTTATATAGCCACAAACTGTATTATGTAAAAAATTAAGAAAGCGGGACTGTCTTTTCTCATCCAGCTTGGATTTACGGATTTTCAAATAAATAAAGGCATATAGAGAGACAAACTGAAAGGTTTTGTATGAATATACGCCAATACAAGCGAATGCTGCTGTGTCGCAAAAAAACTCACACTTTCAGGAAAGGACTAAGTACGAGTAAATAAGAAAAAAATTACGACGAAACAAGCAAATGAAGCCAGAAATGTCTGCAGTCAATTCAAATACAAATAATTTCGAAATTGTGATACAGTCGGTAGGCGTATACATTGGAAAGCAATAAACAAAAAAGAAGTCAAACATGCAAGGATCAGCAAGGTACACGAAAATGGCAACAGTGATGGACATATATAATGAGGACAAACAAATGAACATAGCGACAGAAATGTTGTAGACAAGACAGCACAACAGCGATGGAGAAAAACAATGGCTTATATCCAACAAAACACTACAGTTTGCCATACACATCCATTGTAAAATTTAATAAAAGATCACACTCTAGAGATTGTTTTACGCTTTTACAAGCTTTTATTCATCTTTCAATGTTCGTATGTAAGTATTTATACGTGTAAGTATGTATGACGTATGTACGTATGCATGTACGTATGTATGTATGTCTGTATGTGTGCTGTATGTATGCATTTATCTATGTATATATGTATGTTGCCTGTTAGAAATTTGCAAACCAATTTTCAACCACTTGCTCGTATCTGATTGAACCACAATTTGGCATAATTGTGTAAGTTCGGTGACAGTTCAGTATTATGGTATTATATGCCAATATTATTAAAAATACATGGACTAAAATTAAAAATTATGCGTTTTCTAACGTGGGGTACGTTCTTAGAAGCTGAATAGCAGGGGGTGGCAAAAATGCAATGTCGCTAACGTACCAATATTGGGGCTGCGGGTGCACGCCGTTTAGTTAAATGCCTTAATCTTTTATTCCGTAATCTCTGGGAGAACGGACCAACATTTCTTCCGACTTCTTTCGAACAACATTAATAAACAAAAAAATAACAAATGAAACATAATCTCAACGATAAAGGCGCCTTTTGAAAAATGCTCAAAACAAATATCAAGAAAAAAGTTGTTAATAATAAACTTTTTGTCAAAGGCATGGAATACTCGCGTAGTTAATATAAACAGACAAATCAGTAGGTACACCAATTACTCTGAAAAAACAATAAACAAGTTACAAAGATTTAAGAATAAAAAGCAAAAAAATTTAATAAGAGAATAAAAAATTAAAACAAGTTTTTTTAACGCGAGCTAAAAAGTAAGAAATAAATACACATTCCATTTGTCATATGTGTATACAGTGGGTATATTCTAGGTTCAGAACAACCCCTCTCTTGGTAACTCATCATAATATAGGCGTACGTAGATTGGTAAGTTCAAGGCACGTGTACAGGTTGTTTGATAACTACAGGCCTAGGTACAAACGAAAGGGATGTGTCGATGACGACGAAAGAAGCAAATAATGCCAGTAAACATAGTTACGGAAACGAATGGTTTTCCCAATATGACACATGGCATGTTACGACAGGAACGCTATATTACCAGTGTCCCGAAGATTGAAACGTCAAAATGCTGCACATATGGACGAAGACATTACAACAAGTGTTCGAGATGGGCGCCGTCTACGTGAAGTAAACGTTATAAAATTTCAAGTGTGTTCCGAACGCAGTGGCAACCATCCACAACGCGTTCCTGTAGGGCGTGTACACTATCAGCAGGACTGGCATACACCAAAGCTTTTAAATATTCCCAAACAAAACTCCAATGGGTTCAAGTTGGATGACCTGGGATACCGTGGTATTGGCACGCCACAGCTGATACACCTGTTGTTGAACATATGTGTGACGTGCTCCCGAACAGCCACATGGAAATGTGCCGGAGCACCATCGTGCATGCACCACATACGCATCCTGTCACAAAGAGGCACATCATCCAAACTGTCAAGTAGCTCGTGCTGCAGGAAATGAAGGTACGCACTATCAGTAAGTCTGCCAGGAAGGACATGTGGCCCTAACAACTGATCACCAACGACACCTGCCCAAACATTAATGGAGAATAACTGCTGATGTGCCGTCTCAATGATAGCATGTGGCTGCTCGTAAGCCCACACATGTGCGTGTTGTGGTTGTTCATGTTACTATCTTGGGTGAAGCATGCTTCGTCTGTAAATAAAACGTGCACGAGGAACTGTGGATCTCGTCCACATTCTGCCTGGAGCAATTGACAGCAGGCAACCCGGGCTGAAAATCTGGTGCGGGCAATGCTTGCACACCTTGTACATGTTGTGGGTACAACTGTGCCTCATGTAATACCCGCCATGTGAGGTATGGCGAAACACCTTCTGCTGGAGCAACTCATATGGTACTTGTGCCCGGCGTTGCATCCACCTGTTGTAACACATGTTCCTTCATTTCCGGTGTCGAAACTGTTCTTCGTCTATCTGTATGTCGCATGTTGGGTTTAAATGATCCTGTCTCGCGCAGTCGCTGATGTGCCTCTGTGAACACTCTGCAGTCAGGCTATCTCCTCTGCGGGTACGTCTGTTGATACATTCGAGGTGCCTCCCGTGCGTTGCCATAAGCTCGCCCGTACATGAAGTGGATGTCAGCCATTTCTTCATTAGAAAACGCGAGTGGAGCCATGGCGACCTCGTCGAACGCTAGGCAACTGCACTGCAGTTGCTGTTGACTGTGGGAACTGTTGCCTGGTACAAGACTAAATTATGCCGGTCTTGATATCGGCATTCCCCTGGATGCGTCAGTCAATTTTGAAGAACCAATAACTGACTTGAAATCCTTCTAGACACCTTTTCCATACTACCAAATATATAAAAACAACATGAATTTATTCTGCTGAGATAATTATGCCTTAAAAATATTGCCTTAGCAACCAAATAAACAAACATTAAAATTTTCCCTAAGAATTAGAAATTGGAAGGGTATTCTAACCCTGTGCAACAAATAAACAAAATATAATTTAGCTGAGTGCAAAGTGCGCCGGTACGTATGGTATGTTAATGAATAATTTTTTCAAAAGCAATAAATTGTAAAGCAAAAACAACAGTCCATGCAAATAACATCACAATATGCCCACCAACAATTACCCAGAAGAGAACAGAAAGTGGCACATTAACAAAAACACAAAAACCAGAGGAAGCTGTTTTAAACAAACAATATCAAAGTGTAAACAAAGCACTATTAAATGAAGGCTGGGCTACCATACGCACGAGCAAAGAAAAATAATTTATTAAATCAATAAATAGGCTCCCTCGCCCTAATAAACAATTGACACCAGAGGAAAATATATTAAATGAGAACTCTGAAGTTTGTAGTTTCTTAAAATAATTGTTCAATTTACGTTCTAGCATTAAATATTTCGTTTTGATTTTATTTCTTTTCAAATAAAATTCACAAAAATAATTTACATCGATGAATAGTTAATTAGTGCTGCAAAGTTAAATGTAAATAGTAAATTGATACATCATTAATTCTTTTATACAAAAATATCAAAACAAATCCACATTCTATAGGCTAAAAAAAATACCGTACGTCCGAATCAATGACGCAATAATTCAATAAAAAAACAAATTACAAGTAATTTGGATTCATTGGACAGGCCTTATATAATTTAATGTTGACATTAAAATTATAATTAATTATTAAAAACGTACAAAACATTAAATTAAAAAATGTAAGGGTGACAGCTGTTAATTTATAGATTTAAAATACAAGTTTAGCTGCGGCTTATCCATTCAAAGTCCCGTAGTGGAAGAGTACAGGACTATGGGATGACTTCATATTTCCCAGTTACAGCGGTGAAACAAAGAAGGCAAAAAAGAGAAGAAAAGGCCCCAAAATAGGCCAGAATGACTGGACATCAGTAGTTGAGACTACAGGTCAGCTCGTCAATAGTCCAGCATGTGAATACAGCAAGACGTGAATACGCCAAGACGAGAACCCTCAATACACAGAAATTAACAAAAAAATAAATAAATGAATACGAAATTTGAATAGAATATATAACCTCCCGTAGGAAAAATTACTCACCAGACGACTGCGAAGAGAATCACTTGACGAAATTACAGACGAAACAACCATAATAAATACTTTAAAAAAATAGCGCTGCTGTTTTGACTACGTCAGAATATTGATTAGCTACATTATATAACAAAAAGTAAATTGTGGCAACTTAAGTGCCAAGATCTGCCGAAAAAGCAGGAACATCAAACACACTCGTCTTGAAAATGTGGTGGTTGACGGCAAAGTGTTAAGAAATGCAACAGAAGAAGCTGCAGAAACGTCGAACAAGCGAGCATCGAAAATGATCAACCACATTACCAACTTCGGCAAAGTGCGCGTCGAAGCACAGTAGCATGCGGCAATCACGTGATCAGAATCGCTATATTGCAACGAAATCACGCGCTGCAACAGCAGCAGGACGTAGTATGAAGATGTAGGTACAAAAGAACAACGGACAGAGGAATTTAATGCTCAGCAGCTTACATCTTGCTAAGAAAAAAAAAAACACAGTAGTGCGACTAGGGTGGCTCGAACTAATGTAACAAGGAAGAATAGCTGTAATTGAAAGTGAACTTTCTGCAATATAATTAATACATTTTAATTATTAAAAAAAATAAATTATTTTTAATTAATATAGTAAACCAATTAATAACAATGGAAAACAATTAATTAGTCGGAATTTGGTAAATAAAAAAAAAATATATATTATTTAAGTCGTGTCGAATTTGATACGGCACAAAAGGTGTTCTAAGAAAACACCGTATAACATAATTTAAATAAAATTAAATCTTTACGGTTAATTAAAATATTACCAAATTTAGACAAACAATTCTCAAATATTTTACATTATATTTCTATAATATTTTTATATTACAGTACATGTCACGCAGTTTATACCGTAGTACGAACAACACGCTTCATAAGGCTGCAGTACTTGAGGATGATTTATGGTATGAGTGGCCGACTGTAAAGATATTCATGTCATGCTGCTGGTGTCAGGAAATTAACATAGTCACTGCAGAGAAGCCCGTCTAATGCAGGAGTGTCATAGCCTAACGCACCATGCATATTAATCAAAAAGCACAGTAGCTCCAAATTAGACTATTTTCCCGAGTCGCCTGAAAAAAAAAGTAACAGATACTTTCATTACTTTGCACGTTTCTAAAGTTGAACGCAAATTTATTCGTTCTTGTTACGGATACTCTATATGAAATTAACATTTACGGAGTCGAGTAACTTTAATTTGGACATCTCTTTATGCATTTCGAAATCCAGATAGTAAATCAGACGGACAGATATTCATCAAAACTAAATTGAAAACTGTCTGTCAAATTGGGTTTTATTCTCACACATAATCGACGTTTGCACAAATGCCATTTATTTATAGAATACAGAAAGAAAACTGTATCGCAGAATGGGTTATCTTCCTTGAGAAAAGTTGAACTGAGTTTTCAGTTATTGACAAACATTTTCAAACACAGTAGTTTGTGTGTTGTTAATGTCACTATGGCAGAATGCTACGAATGAAACGCTAGTTATTTGACAACTGTTAAACATCTCAATAACAAAATAATAATGTAACGTCTCATTGGTCAATTTAATTTAACAAGTTTAATAGGTTTGTCCCGGCTAGAAACACATAAAAAGCTGCGCTATTTTCCTGGCTGCAGTCAAGAACGTACTGATAGGTAGGGTCCCGTGTTTTTCGCTAAAATAATTTTTCCTCATTTTGTTTTGTGCCTTACGTGCACATATGTAGTTCTGCTTCATGGTTATTGGCAGCAAGTTTATGCGAAGAGCCGTATCTTATTCGACGTGAGCCAATTCCAATAACGTTCCTGCAAAATCGCACAGCTGTGATTTGCCGGTAGAATCCCAAGGCTCCAGAAAGTTAAGATATCCAGTCACTGACCACAATGCAGAACTGCAGATGTTCACGTAAGGCACCGAAACTAAGTGGGGAAAAATTCTTTTCTCGAAAAACAGGTGTCCATAGTGACAGGGACTCTGATTCTTCGAGGTAAGATATGACTATTTACTAGAGTACAATACAACATTTTCCTGTCTGACTTTCTTATTTAATTAATTGTCGTGTCTCCATTTCACTTGTCCAACGTTGACTATGATGCTTCACTACAGGACGTTTGTGATTCGTCTGTAAATCGGTAGATGACCATCCTGTAGCAGTACAAGGTGGAGGCAGCTGCACAGTTTTGGAAAATACACTGGCATGAAAGACTCGAGATTTTCCACCATCTCTAAGTAATAACTAGAAACTGAAAAAATTTGCGGCTTCACTGAAATGTAGGCTAGCCTCCAAGAATATCTTTGAACTCAAGCAGACAGTGACAGTTGATCGACGGCTCGTTGACACAGTGAAATGGGCCTGCGTTTAATTACACTGTTATTAAAGGCTCAGCGAATTCAAGAGATTGTTCAATAAATCAGCGACCAACTGTGAAAGTGACACGAGCTTACAGTTGTTGGAATTATGGTTTATGCCTGAAAGAAAACGCGAATTTTTCAGATAACTAATAATAATGGTCACGAATGCCGATATAGTTTTTTGATGAATAGTAAGTTTGTGAACACGTCTTGGCGGACATGTTCTTCGGGTGTCAATGACGATTATGGTAAAAGGTTATGTGGCAACGATTCAACTGCGAATTTAACCCAAGTGTTTTATTACGTTTCCGAAGTCCAGATATGAACAAATTTCATGTTATTAGCAAGAGGTAGGCGGTAATTCATTGGCCTATTCTCACCCGAACATATTAATTGAATACTGCAAGGCCTATGGGGCTTTGTTTCTTTATAGGGGCAGCGGAGGCCGAGGGTCAGACCTCTCGCCTCCCACCTGGGGGATCAGGGTTCGATTCCAGGTAGGGTCGGTCCCCGGATTTTCGCATGTAGGAGTCATGCCGGAAAATGCCGCTGGTCGGCGTTTTTTTTTTTTTTTTTTTCGGGATCTCCCGTTTCCTCTGCCCATTCATTCCGGCGTTGCTCGATACTAACATCATATCACCTCTCACCAGCGCTAAAGACCTCGATGTTAAGCGCTGACCAAAATCTGTTCACTTAAGGGGGAGTGTTAGACAATTTTATCGATTTTCAGTTTTTGAGTGATAACATTTGTTAAAATTGAATAATCAAAATTTTCTCTTCGACAAAGCATAGGATGCATTCTTGGTAAACGGCTTGACATTAATAATAATGTAATCTTTCATTAATTTTTTGTGCAGAATCATTGCAAGAGAATTATAGGTTAACATTAAAGAATTCTCTTGCAATGATTCTCCATGACAAATTAATGAAATATTCCATTATTATTTATGTCAAGCAATTTGCCAAGAATATATCATATGCTTTGTCGAAGAGAAAATTTTTATTATATAATTTGCATAAACATTATGGCTCAAAAACTGAAAATACAACAAAATTATCTAACACTCCCCCTTAACTGCGATTCATTGTGTGCCCGTATCTCAGGACAGTGGGTATTTTGCAGTTAATCATATATTATTGTTTGAAAAAGCACTTCAGTCGCGCCATACAAATTGTAGGCCAACAGATGAGCAAACAGTACGTTGATGTCCAGTCTGCTGTCAGATAATATCGTAAAAACTGCAGGTCCCAACCGATGGCTGGTTACAATATAATTGTCCCTGTTGACCCGGAAGACCACTTTTTTGGTGAAACATTAGATCACAATTCTCGAATTTGAAAATATAGCGTGTAGATTTTACACTTTAACTTACCACCGAAGGTAGGACTTACACTTGTCACCGTGATTTCTTTTCCCTAATAAGCACGCTGTCTCACCGGCTTGGGAGTTGATCTACATACTTCTACGGCTTGGCAAGGCAACCACAACCCAACCGCAAGTCACCCACACAACACATTAGCTTACTGAAAGCCTTGCATTTGACTTGCAGTTATAAACTTGCTTCGGTAGGCTTACTGCAAGCCTTGAATTTGACTTAAGCTTTTATGCTGGCGTAGGTATTATTTAGCTTGACAAGCTTTCTGCAAGTGTATTGAAGAAAAATGCTTGCAGTTAAACTTCTTGCAAGCTTGTGTTAAGCTTGATTGCTTACAAGTTAACCTTAAATGATGTTTAGTATGTAAGCTTGCAAAACTATAAAAAAGTGTCAACTAGGCAACTTGCAGCAGACTTGCTGCAAGCCTGCTTGCCAGCTTACATTTCACTTTATTTTGGCTTGCCATAGCAAGCTTAGTCACGAGACTTGCTGCAAGCCTTAATCAAGCTTGCAGCAAGTTTATATTTCACTTTAATTTAACATGCTCAGAACTCTTGTTACAAACCTGAACCAAGCTTGCGACAAAGGTGTATTTGACTTTAATTATACTTACATAGCAAGACTGGTCATGTGATAATCTGCAATCATCCTGTCCCCTATACTAAGCTGATATTGCATTGAAATTTGCCTTATCAATCTTAATTCATGAAATGTTTTCTGTGCCATCAATAATGATCGAATTTGAAATTTAAACTGAACTTTCTAAATGAACAAGTGCTTTAAAAAGCAGCATTGTCTCATATGCTACCTAAAACAACTATTACGATATTATTTACAACTACAAGTAAACTGATATACTTACCGTTGTTAGTAATTTCACAAACATCAACATTTCCATAACAAAGTTCGTTATCTTACAACCGACTTTCACTACTACACCACTTTTAAGTATTCGCAATAGTCCAGTGGTTAGCATACCAGCTTTGAAAGCAAGGGGTCAGTGGTTCCAATTTTGGCACCGGAGCCGAAATTTAATGTTTAGTAATTAACATCACAAGTCGATGAACCAGCAATACTTAAGATGTAAATTTGAATGATAGTGAAAATATTGCCGAAAATAAAATTTTGATTTATTGTTCAGGCTGGCAAATTAAGCTTGCAACAGTCTTGCAAATTAAGCTTGCAGCAAACTTACAAATCAAGCTTGCAGCAAGTTAGAAATGTGTAAACTAGGCAACTTGCAGCAGGCTTATAACAAGTTTATTGGCTTGCATTTCATGCTTGCTGCAAGGTTACTGGCTTGCATTGGCAAGCTTGCTACAAGCTTGTAGCAAGTTTTTTCTGCTGTCTGGGCAGCATTTCGAGGTCCGCAAAATCCTATTCGTATTAGATTGCATACGAATTTATTCTGAAACGACGTGGGCACAGTGTTACTTCACATAGATTTTTACCACCTACTAAAATTACAATGTACAGGCTGTCCCGTAAAAAGGTTCCAGTAATTACAGAAGATGTAGTATGCATCAAAAGAAGAAATTTCGGTCCTATACACAAAGGTCGTAAACGTTAATATTTACCAAGTTACACCTACTGTCCAACTCTCACAACTACTCATCACAACAGGTGCTCGATGTGACCGCAATACATTGCGATGCAGCCCTCCACACTACCTCGTATGGACTCACGCATTCTTTGGAACTCCCTGGTTGTTGCCGGATTGCGTCGCAGGCATGGAAAACGCGTTCCCTTATTGTATCTACTTCGTGTATGGGGGCTGTAGAACTCGGTAGATATTACATTTACGCCCTATGTGCATAGGAACTATATGTCTTCTTTTGCATACTACACCCACTAATATTTTTATTACGTAGAACTGTCGCATTCGGGATTATACGGGTTCGATCATCGGCTCCGGCCGTCGAGATTTCGGTCCCCCTTTGTTTTTCGAAATCGCTCCAAGCGAATGCTGGGATGGTTACATAAGAAAGGCCATGGCCGAATCCTCTCCCAGCTCCTGCCATTGCACCAAGTTGTGTGTCTCCGTCTCTAATGATCTCTCTGTCGTTGAGACGTAAAGCCCTCTTACCTTACCACTACGTAGAACTGGGTATGGAATTATTTCACTCTGAACTAAAGGAAGGAAAATCAGTCGTCTGATTTTGAGGTTAAGGTTGTTATCTAGGTAGGCTGCGTTGGGGTATGCGAGGCACAAAATCGATGGAGCGTTAAGGACGTTGGACCCGTAAAAATTCAAAATTTTATATTTGTGCCAAACACTGTTCAACTTTTACACATCAGATAACATACCATTTTCCCGAATAAGAAAAAAATAGGGCCCATAGATTTAGCATAATCACCTATCAAAGTCACAAAATGGCAGTTGCGGTGTAGCCAAAATAATAAAAAAATAATTAACTTGCAGAAACAAGATAATTCATATCGATACTTAATGATGTGAACTACTTGAAGACACTTTTGTAAACACAAAGCGATGTATTTTTGTATTTTTTAAAAATTGACGAAAATGAGTAAATTTTTGCATAACTTTGACTTTCAGCTACTACTGAAATATTCAAAACTAACTTTTGTCAAACATGTCATGAAATGCATTGATACACTGACTTTCAGTTCCCGTGATTTTGAATTCATTAGTTAATTACTTTTTTTTTATTTTGGCTGCACCGTAATGGCCATTTCGTGACTTTGATGAGTGATTTGGCAAAAACTATAGGGCCTAATTGTTTTTTATTTGGGGAAATGACGTGTTATTTGATGTGCAAAAGTTGGACGGTGTTTGGCACAAATATAAAAAAATGAAATTTTACTGGTCCAACGCCCTTAAGAGTGACGTCGATCGGCGTATGTAATGTATTATCGCCTCTACATGCAAACACCCCAAATGGCGTGCAGATGTTACTATTATTAATTTTCCTATGGGACTCTAAGCGGTGACCATAATGTTTTGTTTGCGATACTTATGGTTCAAATCCCAGCGCCTATTTCTATTATTACGTTTTTCAAATCCGGTTGGAATTTTCCTATATACTGCAGTTTAAAAAAGCTGGTTTTGACCAGTTGGAGAGTCTTGAAAATCGTGTTTCCAATAAGCGATCCTAATTTTTAACTGATAGAAACATTGTTTGATAAGTGTTTTCTATTCGTAGATGTACAAAGTTAATGCGCGTTGAGATGTTTCTTCCAAATATTATTACTTACAACTCGATACAATGCGTTTCAAGCGCAGGTAGATAGGAACCTTAACGGGCAATGATAAGCTTTACGCTTGTAAACTCCATAACACATCTATCGGTTTACTGTTGCAGTGAGTACCAAACCCTGGAGTATCCGGAAGGCGCAAGCAATTGAGCGTGTTTTGTTCAGTTCCCCAATCCCCTTCCCTCTTTGCCAGATTGAATTCTTCTCGCTCAATCGCCTTAGCAAACCATATGTTCCATATATTTTTTTTTTATCGTTTCACGATTTTTTCCTAAACCAGCAAGGAAATAACGCTCCCGCCAGGAGTTCTCACAAATGTCCTCCCTTGGCGTTTCTTGTGAAAGAAGAGAGCTAGAAGGAGAGACAAATAACTGGTTTCCTTTCAGTGTCTTCCGCGTTCTCTGCACGGGCAGCGGACGCAGGACAAAAAGAAGAAGAAAGGTGCAAGGCCGGGTAGTATGGGTGCAAAGAGTCGAGTCTGAGACGTGAAAAGCTTCGGGGATTCTGTAATGGTGCAGAGTGGAAGGTATTTGTGTCTGCAAGGGTGGGGAGGACAGAATGAGAGGAAAAGCTTTTCAGAGGTGTGCTCGCCAAAGAAAAGTGGAGGAAAGGCGAGTGGGCGAAGGCAGCCATTGACGACCAACTTCGGGAAAAGTCTCTTCCTTGGGAGAAGTATTTTTCTTCTTCTTCTGCACCCAGGACAACGACGACCGCGGGAAGAAGCATTTGTCAGGAACGCAGAATCCTGTAAGGCAATAAGGATGGTGAGAGGAAGAGAGGTTGCAGGGCAACAGGCGTCGCCCGAGTGTATTTCATTCAGCACAGCCTTCCCTCCTTGTACGTGGAGACTGCCGGAGATCTAGGGCGGCTGACTCGTCACATGAAGCAGAGAGGGAGGGTGAGACTGTGTTATGTGGTGGCCCCCAACGTGGCGCCAGAAGGCGACTGTAGATCTGCGGTCTTCGCCCCCCAATTCTACCTCCCTCTGGTCTCTCAAGTTTGCTCGGTTGTCAACTGTTACTTGGTCCGCCCACAAACTAGCGAGATATACAGAACGTAGACTTTGCTGAATCAATTCACCTCTTTGTCTTCTAAGAACTTGATTTAGCATTTTAAAAATACATTCACTATAAGGTGGGTATTTTATGACATTCTGAGAACCAACATTAGAACGATGAATAGTATAGTAAAAATGTTTATATTTGTATTCGTAAACACTTAAACCACTTTTGGACATCGAAATAAATTTTATTTTTTTAAAAAGTAATATATTATTTTATATTTCTTAGATTTCTTGTAGTAAATTCTCAAAGTCGGAAATTAAATGTTTTCTGCTCCTGCAATTATTTAAAAAAAAACTATTTTAATTACTTAAATGACGTAGTTTATTCTGGTATCATAATCATTAGGTTATTTCGTGATTCTTCTTTGTGATACCAAACAGAAGAGTTTTTGTACTTTTTAAAGATTCGCACTTTATAAAATAATATATCTTATTTAGAAGTTTTAAAGAAAGTAGCGAAGCAAATTATTAGGTAATAAATAAATATATCCGATTTTTAACATTGTTTCGTAATTTTTTTTTTTTTTTCGGCAATGAAATAATTTCGAAATGACAGTTAAATTGCAAGGCTGTTAGAAGGCTACATATGTTAGGAACACTGCTCTAACGTAGTTTCATTATAATACTAACTCGTCAAATAGTCGAACTGTTGATACTGTTATTTATGAGGTGTAACTATTTACTACAAGAAAATGTTTAAATTATTTTATAATAACCTTAGCTAACTAAAGTAATATTTCCAGTCAATTCCTTGAATATAATAAGTTAGGACTTTTCCTTCTAATTTGTAATAATAATATGTAGCACTTTTCATTCATCTGGAAATTAACGCGATTAAGAACAAATATCCATATAAATAAGCCATATTTGTAGAAGATCAATGTAAGTACGCCATGCTTGTAGAAGCTCCAAAGATATATTACCTGCTGCTTACTAGTTTCGAAAACAGAACCATCATAATATGTGTGCGGTGGGTTACTGAAGGCGAAAATGCAACGTGTGTTTAGTTTACAAATGTATATGTTGCACATTTCTTAATGTTATTCTAACACTAGTATTTTGTAGTCCATCATAAAAATCTGTAGTACACTGACAAATATATACAATAAGTTTTGACAACTTTGCCTCCCTTAAATGATCGGAGATAGAAAAATTTGCCACTGTACTGCCGTTCCCTTCACCCTTCTTAGGTACAGTACATTCACAAGGCATAAATAACTGCAGAATTACCTGAAATATCTGCAACCAGCACGAAAAAAAAAAATTAAAAAAAGTTGCCTATGTTACAGGCGCTACAAACGGAAATATTTAAGTACTCCGACTTGTTCTAGCTGTGGGACACCTCCGTTTTTTGACGCTGAGATGTCGAAATTTCGATTTAAGCGTTTATAAATGGATTCAGGTTTGTGTCTTTTCTTTCCATTCTTCAAAAGTTATTATATTAAATATACGACGTTTTTCTATATTACTCTTTGTTGTATTCTGCTACGTACAAACCACACCGAAACCTGCAGTTGTCACATTTTAAAACAAATTTAAAAAGGAAGTGTTTCAAATGTTAGAAATGCTATCGTTGTATTCCTTATTAAGCAACAAAATAACTGTTGTATAGACCTGGAGGTACTTTGGAGAAATCTCGTAAGGAAGGAAACTTTCCAGGTTGATATAAACAAGCTTGAATTAACAGCTCTACTAGACTTATTTTTACTAACACGTTCAAGCGGAGAGAAATATTTATATACATACAAAATGCGTGGTAAAAACATAATTTATGTAATGTTTAGAATTGCGCACTTATTTTTATTTACTTAATCTTTGAGACTTCGTGATATTCAACGAATACCCTGCCAGCAGAAGTTAATGTTTGGAGGAACATTTCATCAGATTTTCTGCTGGTAAATGTAAAAAAAAAAAAAAACAGGGTGATCAGAAAGTCAGTCATGTCTTTCACCTAGTTAACCAAACTCGAAGGTATCAGTATACTTACAATTTGTCGTCTCTCTAGATACAATTTAGTTAAATTAATTCACACACTCTTCTTTAAAACCTTTTATTTACTAGGTTCGTCTGTACCCTCTTGTAAAACAATGATTTTTCTCTTTATCTATAGAAATTAATGTCTGTTTGTCGGTTTGTAACATATGGGTTCTTATACCATCCATACGATTGCGATGGAACTTTAGTGAATTGTGCGATCGGCAGCAAAAGTTTCTACCTACAGACATCGTCGTGTTGTATTTTTGTGGTTCACATTTCTATCTGTTTGCCCTTTTGCCAAAGCTGTTCTCAAACCTGTCTTGTTTACTTTCATGACGTCTGTTTTCTTCTTTCGTATTTTACTTCTTTGGCAGTCCTTGTTTTATTTGGATCGATTCCATATATGGAAATTTATGTAGAGTATGTATCTTTTTGAGTAGAGCATACTCTGCTTATTTATGATTAAAAAGTCCCTCTGATTTCTTTGAAATATGTCTGCATCGCAACAGAGTATGTCCAAAAAACTACGTCCAATCATGCACTCCCATTGCACAACTCTTTTATAGGTCGTTCTTGTTAGCTTTACATAATTTTACACAATTTACGATTTTCAGAAAATTTGTTACAGCATTATTTGTAGAAAATAAAAGGATATGTTTATTGTAAATTTTCACATTTATAATTATCATCAGTATTAATATAATTACTTAGAATAAATATATAATGCCAACAAATTTTATCATAAACATTTATTAAAATTTTTATTTTTTGCAAACATTTCATTGATTACTCATACTTAATATTATACGTTTTACAAAACTAAGGGAACGAAGTCTCGGAAAACAAACAGCTAGTTTATTAGTAATTTATTTAAATTATACAGGAAGTTCCTGAGAGCTACAAGCTCTATATTGGAACTGTTCATATCAAGTACACAAGACTATTACAGAAAAACAATAAAAAATATGATCTCCATAAGATATGTCATATAATCAGAAGTAATTTACCAAAAATAATTGACATACTCATTCTTATACTAAAACGTACCCAAAAATTTCATACTGAAGACAATATTATAAACATTACTCTCACAACACTTACATAATAACAAACAATATTTATACTCAATAACAATTTTTTCTAAGAAAATAAATACTCATCCGATAATAAGAACTGGTTCCATGTATGATCCTTTAATTTTCTTAAAATATATTCATTTCTTTTGAATTTTTAATGTCTGCTGGCAACTTATTATCACACTGATAACACAATCCCAATTTACCATATTTAACTGTAGCTATATGATTTACAGTCAAATCAGATGCAAATTCCATCTTATAATTATGTAAAGTTGTATTAAATACTGTTGTGTTACTGTGACAAAACCTGTTTACTACCTTGTAAGTGTACAGTGCTGTGTTTTTGTATATGTTCATTATTATCGGCAAAACTTTGGTTGTAATATATACTGATTTCTTTTATGTAAAAAATAACAATTCCCCATTAGCTCTTTAATACCCTTCTCTGTAACACTTCTGTTTTCCTTTTCCAAATGATATTCATACATTCCAAATAAGAATTTATCACAGAAAATAATATATACATATCTTAACCATTTTGTGGATATTATTCTTTTCAGCCTACTGAAAACTCCAAATATAGGTGTAACCTTTCTTTTTACATGTTAAATATGCTTATCCAAGTTTAATGTGCTATGTATGTATACCCAAATATCTAGCACAAGTTGCCCTATTAATTATAGAATCTCGTATTTATAAATATTGCTCTATCTTGATATTCCTGGATGGCTTATGCATAATAAAATAATTATATTTTTTTGTATTAATTGTAAGTCTATTAAAGTCGCACCATTTTGAAACCTTCACATTATCCTGTTGCATATCTGATATCAGCTTTCATATCTGAACATTATTTTCAATAAAAATATATTAGTATCATCAGCGAATAAAAACACACCTTCAAATTTAACACACTTTTATCATTTACATAAACAAAAAACAACAAGGGATCAAAAATTGACTCTTGTGGAACACCTATATTTACATTGTAAATTTTACTAGAAACTCCGTTTACATTAACATGATGTTTTCTGTTCATTAGGCAATTAGTTATCCATTTTAAGGGTACACCTCTTATACAATCCCTATCCAACATGTGTAATAACTCCTAGAATAAGTGAGCCCCTTGGGAAGGACATCACATCCCTGAAGAAAAACTACTAAACAGCGTGATCATACGCGTCTGTTGACCCTGACTGTTGAAAAGAAATTTAATCTATATATGTAATAGAGTAGCGACGGAATGCAAAGGAGTTGTAAATGTGAGTATCCCAAAAAAACTTGCCAGGAACCGAAACGTCCGCCACGTTCCCCACATTCGAGCGAGAGAGACTCCGCCGAGAATGGAATTCGGATTTTCGGACGGGATGTACCTGGCATGTCCACCGAAATAGTAAAGTTTACAATATCTGACACAATCCGCACAAACTTTGTTACGGCAGAGATAGATTTCCTTTGAATATTGACCACAGCAAAGAAGCTTAGTTTCAAAGAAAATCGTCCCTTGAATATAAACATAATTATGGTAAAATTAAATTTTGCTACCAATTAAAAAAAATACAATAGTGACATTGTAGTTAAAATTTTCTAACGTTTTTTTATTTAAAAATCATTAACACACTTTCATTATCACAGAGAAACGGATATTGTGACAAACTTTTAACAGAAAAAAATAAGTAACGCAAAACATGTTTTTAAAGCTTTCCTTTGCTATAATCACAAATTTCTAAACTTTAAACTAAACAGCTTCGAAGAAATTGTTTTCGTGTAAATCAAATATTTTATCTGATATTTATAACTGCAAAAAGTACGATATCTATATTAAAGGTAAGTATTTATTCACTGTTTCTTAAAGTTCGTAAATACGTGTTTCGTACTTTACCCAATCTTCTCTTTTATTTAAAGTAATAGAAATCTGCTTTCACTCTCTGTTTTGTATGGAAGTGGGTCATCCGCTTCCGCTTTCGTCAAACACATTTTTTTTTTTGGCGCGCGTTAGAAATTTTCTCACGCATGCGTCAACAAAGGGCTCTTAAAGGATTAACACATTTTTTGTGGTTTAAAAAAAAAGAAGGGCTTTGTTCGCAACAAGGTACCCGTGTACCGGATCCAAAAATTCTCTATCAAAGGAATTGTTATTTCTGTTTCAAAATTTGGTGGTGTTTTCAAGAGATAACTTTTAGCTTTCCTTTCAGTTTTTACACGTCAATGATCATTATTTTTTCTCCAAATTCACAGTAAACAGAAAGAACCAAAACTATTATAAACGATATTGTTTTATATGTTATGTACTTCTGATACTTGACAACATATTTGACAGTAAAGAAGACATAAAAGTACTATTTTACTAGAATGAAATGTATGTTTTACTTAAGACCATACTAAGAATTCCTTAAAGACTTTGTATAATAATAACGGACGTGATGCATTCAAAGTATGGATGCGCTTGTATATAAAACGTTTCTTTTAATATATTATCAGTTTAAGAACTAATTTCACATTCGCGAAAAGAAGTTCTTACTTAATTAAAACGTCCTGTAGAGTATGACAGGTAAAAAAGGCGGTAAACTAAATCTTGAACATAGAAAATTTTAATATTTTTATTGCGACAGTTCAAAATAAAGAACCTGATTATTGTTGGCCGTGTTTGTAATATATTTCATGAAATTTGTATGTCATGTAAATCCGATTTACGCATTCTGTACTTGACCTTTGTATACTTCGTCAGATGGACTAGTCTCTTATTTGTGATTTCATATCTGCTTACCTTAAAAGTGCAAAATGTTTTTTTATGTCAAACTATGAAAAATATATGTTGTTATAAAAGCACTGAAAGAAATTTAATTAGGAATTTTCAATTTTTTCGAGTGATATAAATGCTGACAAGTCAAATGTAACATACAAACGGTACATATTGTACGTTAAGTATATTACCTAACAGGGTTAAATGAATAATAAAATAACTCTTTCATACTGGCCGTAGATAAAACTGAAATTGTATCAACGGCGTATCCTGCACAGATTAGTGGGTTTCTTATAAGGAACATAATCATTTAAATGAGTATTTTTTTATCTTTTTTTATGAGGACTTCATTGACTATCTCAGAAACTGTCATGAAAACGAATCTCGTAATATTTACGTAAATAATAAATATTAAAAGTATTTTAACGATCCTGCGTTGCATGATAAAACACAGTCCTCAAATTATGTAAACGTATTGGTACTTACACTCTAAACATAGTTTGTAAATTTACCAGATGTGCGTATAGGAGTGCTAAGAAAGTAGGTATGGTATAATAGTTTCCCATACATCCATAGTAGCATTCTTAAATCTTTTTATAAAACAGTCAAATGTATACTGAAGTTACCGGACTTGTATTGCAACAAGTGTAAAAGTTTGCATATTTACAAGGCAGAAGTATGGTAACTGTCACATACTGCATTTGGAATAATAACTTCCTAAACATTTTAGGAAATTTTTTTACAGTGTAGAACTTATTGTCTTCAAAAGCAGGTTATAATAATCAAATAGATGGTCTTTTCATAACTTGTATTAAGTAGTAGTAGTGTTTCCATTTTCTATTTATGTATTTTTCAACTGAATTCCTTTTTTAGTTTCATTTCTGGAAATTTAACTTTTTTAAAGCCAAAATATGTACTAGTAAAACCTCTGCTCTCATAAGCAATCGCATGTTGGTTCTCTTACGGCTTATGAAACCATCCGAAGTAATTAAGCTCTATTCTTCTCCAGGAGTTTCTACAGTGTAGACTAATACATGTATTCCACCAATATCAACAACAACTAAACCTTACAATCTTACTAAATGCTTTAACCAGGCCAATTGTACTAAGGAAACTCATAGACATTTTACTTCTAAGAATTAGCACTTTTGAAACGACTGTTTTTCCATCCGTATACCCTACACGTGAAAGAAAAACACACGGATTGCGTGTATTTTGAAATTCTTCCGTTAATGTGACAGGTGATAAAAGTTTGTCTATGTCCGGCAGCGAACTACACGACCAACGATCGTTTCATTTCCCTCCGTGGCTATAAATATTTCGGGATAAAATTATAGCGCGCACAACTTCACTCGCTAGTCGCAAGCAATATTTCTGCTAGAGAAAGAGTGTGGTGTACAACTGAGAAAGTAAAATTTTTGTAGCGCTGCGTGCTACAAGCACTCAATCATGCCAGCGACTTCAATTAAGTTATTCTTCCCTTCATTCCATTTTCCCCCCGTTATTCCTCACTCTTTTGAGCTTCGCGGCAACACGAGAGCAGGGGAGAGAAGTAGAAGACGAGGGAGATGAACGACAGTGAAAAACTGTTCGGCATTGTTCCTTGCCTGGCCCGCCCTTTCTCTTTTTTTCATCCTCCCATGTTGATCCACCGAGTTGGCAACGAAGTGAAGGGAAACAGGTTGTCCAGACAAACATTAAATTTCTCGCGAAATTTGTCGCTTGTTATTCTCGACTCGTAAAATAAGAAGAGGGAATACTAGGGAGTTCTATGGGAATTAAAAATAAAAAGTCTGTAAAAGCATCTGCGGCAGAGACATTCGCTTAAATTAAAGGAATGTTTTAGAACTGTTTTACTGTTAGACACATGTATCAGAAATATATATTTTAGCATTTGTTACGTTTTTAAAGGCTAAAATTTATCTTTAACGATAACAGAACAACATATTAAAACTGAATTTTTATTAATTTCACGATTTCTATTTACAGCAGTGTGCTAAAAGAATAACATACCAAAATACAAAATTTAAAACACAAAAATATTGAGCAATTAATTACGCTTCGTTGCTTCCTTTTTACTTTAATTTCACATCATTAACCAACCTTATGTTTTCAAAGTGTTTTGTTCTGACCGTGAACGATACTTCGAATGTATATTGTGTGTGATGATGTTCAGTCATTTTATTCCAACATGATCCTAACTTTTATGTCAACGTTGCTGTATAAAGTTAATTAACGAATTTAATTTTATACCTATATTAGACTAATTACGTTTCCCTTCAAGAGTCGTGAGAAAAAAAATGTAAGCTTCAAGTGCAATTATATTAAGTCTAAGGGGCGGTTTCACAATGTCTGATTAAAATATTGGTTATCTGACAATACGATAAATATAAACGTAACTTTTAACTACTGGTTAAAATAAAACCACTTCTCCCATTTGAAAATGGTATGGTTAGCTAAGTGCTGGTTAATGTAAATTTGGCAACCTTGCAGTGACGTTTCACGTTATCATTGGGGGTTGAATCTTTTTTTTTTTTTTTTTAAGTCGTGGTCAAATTAGCCTGTAAACGACGGACGAAAGAGTTTAAAAGTGCACGCCCCGGTTATTTTGTTTCCTCTGAAAACGAACTTCTAAATACCCTAGTTGAAAAATGTTCTCATATTGTGGAATCCGAAAAACAGACGCAGTGACGTGGAAATAAGAAGAGGAATATTGGAATACAGTTGTAGCCGAGTTCAACACTTTTTGTGGCGTGTGTCCGCGTACCGACAAAATTTTAAAAGCGAACTACGAAAACGTGAAAAGATTGTCACGTAAAAAAAAATAGCAAAGAGCGTACGCAAGTCTTCAAGGCGTGATCTGGAATGCCACAGGAGTTCACTTCAACAGATTTGTACGAGAAAGTGAAAATTCGCAACAGACATGGACGAAAGTAAGAATTCTTGCAGTGAAACTTCTATATTTTTTCACCGTTAATGGTTTTGCTTTGCAATTTACGATTTTATTTGTGTAAAATTACTGCAAGAGACTTTCTCAGTGTTCTTGTTATTTTTATACGTCGATCATAACTTCGCATGAATAAAGCCAAATATTAATTGAAAATTTCTTTTCGGCAATAACAATTTTTGTTTCAAATTTTGAGGCGTTTAAATTACTGTATTTGTTATGTGAGAATCGGTGAATAAAAAACAATTTAAACGAAAGTTGTGCTATTTTTAATTTTCTTTGTGTTCTATCAAAAATGGCTCCATTTTTCACGTCTATTTACAAAAAATAAGTGTGCCTTCTGTGTAACCCAGCCAAAACTAACCTCTTCCTCTCAACTTTTTAAACGAAAACAGAAAAGAATAGCAGCTCCCATTTTATAAGCTAAATAATTATCAATGTTAAAACGTACCATTGCGAGAAACGTGTTTCACGTAAGTTAATATTTTTGTGTGGATAGGATATCTTCACAAAAATTTACATCTATCAGCAATCTTTTTTTTTTTTTTTTTTTTTTTGGGAACATCAATATTGAGTTTTGTTTGCAACCATCATCTTTAAAAAATTGAGTCTGAATCCTATCTGGTGATGTTATTTCTCTTATGTAATACTGAAATTGTTAGTCATTACATTTCGTGTCAAAGTAAGTATGCATGTGTGTATATAAATAATAACATACTTATATATTTTTTGCAAATCTTATATAGTTTTTTATTTTTTTTTTAAACCAAAATACGTAACAAACATACTGAAACAAGCAACTTTATTTTCATTTCAGCCCTTTGCATACCTCAGTCCATAGTCGACGAAAACGAATTTTTGTAAACAACTGAAAAGGAATTTAAATTGAGTGAATTAATAACCACACAATGCTAACATATGAATAGTATGACACATATAGGTTACGCCAGGTATCTGTTGATACTTAATTTAATGCTCGCTGTAACTAAAATGTCGTGTAAATAATTAAATACATGCATGTAATGCGTGGAACACATTGTATTTCGTATTTAATTTCTGTCCATATTTCACTTTTGTCGACGATACCAGGACATACAGAGTTGTCCAGTGATCCTGATTGTTTCGTACTTAAATGCAATCCATAAAACATACCTAAATCGTTTTAAATGTTTAACATTTACTTTCGACAATGCATAACACTTTATAACGATAAATATTAAGTTAATAACTGTTTTATTTCGTCCTAAAATTTCGAAGTGCCGTTCATGCAAAACAGTAGTGATGGAATACGTTTACACTGGTAATTATCTTCCAATTCAAAATATTTTACTGGTTCTTGGAGAATCCATTATTAGAAAAATAAATGGTTGCCATATTTACTTGAGTTTCCAAAAAAAAAAATACAATATTGAGCAGTTGAAAGTTGTTTCAGAGTTGTCGTGCATTGTAAACGACCATTAATACAATGCTTCTCTTAGATAATGTAATGCAAACTCAGACGCAGAATATAAATTTAACTTCTACTAAAGTACTTCAGAGTCTACAAAAATACATTTTAATTCCTGGTTCAAAGTTACCAATAAGAATTCCAAAATATTTATAGAAAAATTATTCTAATTCCAACTTCAAGCAAATATAGATGATTATTATTAGCAATAACACTCACAGTGTATTAGTAAAATTAATATCAAGCAGCAGTGTTAATCAGATCAGCTCTTTGTGAAAGTACTTAGCCATAAGCACTATCCCAATGGAAGAAGCAAAGATATCGTTGGGAGTTTTCGTAAATCGCACTATTTTAGCCTTTGCAGATACGTGGCATTAATACATACTATACATATATTTGTTCCACTCAGTATGCATGTACTTAAGTGACATTAATAAATGCTGTTTTATAACTGTTGAAGTTCAATCAGTTCAATTTCCTTGGTTACTTACAGTCATTTAAAGTAAATAAATAAATAAAAGCTGATGTAAAACACAACACAGAAACATGAATGTGCGGTACAATAACTACAACTTTAAAAAGCAAGGTATGGGAGGAAACAGTTGGGAAGTGTTACAAGACAATGACAGTACTAGCCGTCTGTATGGACGTGAATTATTGGTTCACACTAGTTCTCACCACCAGAGATTAAGTACAATCCAGGCTTCGGAAATGCTGTTTCTTTGTTCAGTGATTGGAGTGACAAGGAGCAACACAGTATCGATTGAAGAAATTCAACAATCACTTAACAAAAAAAATTGTGGAATACCGCCAAAAGTGGAGATACCAGGTGGAACAAATCAATGATGAAACACTGTCAAACTTAACATCCAGGTATCAACCCAAAGGTTTCCGTAATGCAAGCAAACGAAGAAAAGGAAGGCAAAACCAACAATAATTAATGTTAACATGCCTTTAGTTCACAACAGGCATAAAGGCCTACACCGTGAAGAAGACGAAGACGATAATCATAGTGACGATAGTAATGATAATCAAGATAACTGGTGCAGTGGAAAATATTGAGTAAGTTTCCCTCAGAAATTTTAATTTTGGTGAAGTAAAGAACAGAGGTTCCGCACAGTGAGGATTACGTTCATTTAAAATATTTCTTCCGACATAGAACAGGTTATGCTATACTACTGTTTCTAATGCATAATTAAAATCAGCAACAGTGTATGCAGTGCACCATGCAGGTTTGACATACGATTTAAGTCGTTGAGGTATAAGAACATGACGTAAAGTAAAACATAAAATCGTAAGCCTTATCTCGTATAACACAACAATGTATTAAACGCAACAATGGGCGTGTGAAATAAATTAGTTCAGCTTTGAGCAAAAGTATTTAAACGTAGTTCCAGTTTTTGAGTTTTAATCAAACATGGCGCTATTGCCTGGCTGTTATATCATTCAAAACAATTCTGATAACAAATACAAAACGGCTCCTCTTGCGGTCAATTATGTCTAGAAAAAAATCTAATTACAAAAATGGAACTTACTTACCCACACAACCACACATATGTATGTATGTACGTATGCATGCATGTATGTATGTATATATATATATATATATATATATATATATACATATCAGTATTTAAAACAATTAAATAAAAGTTTAACTACTTTCAAATAAGCGGCCCTTATTTTGGTTAGTAAAACCGAGAAAAAAACACTTAAATAATACTGATTAGTGCTGCAATGTTAAACACTAAATAGAGAAGCACTATTATCACTCAATTACCTTAATCTTCAGCCCATTTTACTCCCATTGAGTGAGATAATCCTACAGAAACCAATATTAACATTTTTAGTTAGCTAAATTACGAAATATGAGTAAAATAAATGTCGCTGTGTATTAATTGTGCACAGAAATTGTTCATAATTATTAATAATTTATCATGCACGAAGATATTAGTAGCATGAATTAAAACAAATTTATCACTTTATGGTCAAACTTAACATTCCACAACGTTCTCAATTTACGTTAGTTTAAGTTATATTTCGTCTTTTGGGACAAGTAAGTGTTTCAACAGTATATTGATAAAGTCTACTAATTGATAAAATTATACTGATTGCTAGCGGTCGCCTTGCCAAAATGGCACTACTTTTACAGGTTGACTTCTAGTGAACGTAATCTCAAGAGGAACTCTCAGTGGAGTCTGGAATATATGCGACGAAGTAGAAAGTTGGCGACGGTATCAAAAGCGTCGAAGCGCATACAGCCAAGGCGAAAACTTTACTCGCATAATACTATAGTAGTTTTTTATATGGCTGTCACAGTTAAAATGCTTTTAGCTCGTGGGGAGGATGTACGACCACCGATAACTTACATGCCAAATCATTAATGTGTACACATTTCAGGTAAAATACATGTGTAAATTTGTAACCGGAATTTTTGCCTGGAAACCTTCGGCGACCAACAGAACTACATTCTAAAGATATTTTTGGGACATTTAAATTATTAATTTTAGTAGGAATATTTTTATGAAAACCCAATTTTATCTGTAATACACATTTCAGGTTATTTCTTGTCAAATAACTGTTGCCTTTTCGGAACTACACGTTTCGGAATTGGAATTTAAAAAAAGTCTAAATAAAGTCTGTATATTTTGCGACAATATATATTTATTTTCGAATCGATTTTATGTCGTAAATCTGTTCCATTTGTTATCAAACACACCCAATTAATTCTTCCGTAGAACTTTCAAATGAATTAAAAGATCGTTATGGACTGTATTTACGACGTTGAGATGGTAATGCAACAGTGGTTGACTCGAATCTCTGTGGACTGATTGATAGGTCCAATGTTTACAGTTGGTTGAAAGTCAACTTCGCTCACATTCCTAAAACTTAGCGTAGCAAACTTGGCGCTAGAACTTCTGCTGTCTACATCTTAGGCAGTGTATTTAAATACGCCTAATCATAAAAACGGAAATAAATTACGTATAATATGAAATTCCAAGTAGAATTGTTCATGTTAAGATTGGGTATTCTGTTTTGATTTAAGATGAATGTTTATACAAACAAAGGCTATATCACTGCAATTAAAGCGTAATAAAATTTTAACTCTTAACGTGTTTGAAACAAAGTGATAGGAACTTACCTGCCTCGTGAATTGATAATTTTTCTACAAATGACAGGAAACAAACCCTTTATCCACGTGTAACCATAGTCAAGTACAATAACACTATCGCAAAGTTCTCGTTTAAGGTCCCACTATAATAAGGATGGGAATCTGTAGTGTGTTGCTGGTGCTTTTCTACAGTTTGTCACGTGACAGTGACATAAGAACAGACTATAGCTACGGCCAATCAGGCTTCACAATAGTCCTCACATAGCAAACCAACCGCCAACTGTAGCATGCCCTTTATTCTACCTGACCATACTTATAACATCTTGAGCACTGAATTGCATAGTTATAGTAAAATAGGGACAACAGTGAAGTTCGTTTTTAAATACAATTGGCTGTTCACTATAAACTGAACACTCAGCAGAACTTATAATTAATTGAAAATAAGTTAAATTGGCCCAATATATCTTATCATTTGTGAGTGTTGAAACGTTTACACTGGTTTTAGTTACATGGGAGTTTTCATATTAAAATAGTAAAGATAACTTCAAAACGGCTGAAAAAAAAACTTCATGCTGTGCTCCCTTTATCGTGAACGGCCTATACATTGTTTTTTTCCGAGAACAGTGTGTTCTACAGAATAAACAATCAGTTTTGTGTTTGTGTTTTTGTAGAAACAATCCACATACCTAGTATCGACAGCCACATTTGAAAGTTGCTCGTATTTTAACAGTTAAATAACACACACTATTTTTTTTGGCAGGAAAAAAAATTCTCCGATTGGAGATCTTCAATTTCAAGACTTCCACAATAAGAAGGAAGAATATAAGTTTTGTCCCTTCCGGTGTCCAACGAAAACGCCAAAAGTTATTTTTTGCTATAATTTGATGTTATATTAGTTTCCGATATGCCAGAGAGCCTTCGCCGTGAGACAGTCTTCCATCCGCGTGGACGAATATACGTCTATGACGACAATGGTCAAGGGCCGTCCCCGAAGAAATGCCAAGTGCACAAAAGGCGAGGAAGCGAGATTTATGGCGTCATTACGTGGTGTGGCATTGTGAAGGGAGCCTGGACGACGTGGGAAGGAGGTACCTCCGCATCCTGTCGCAACGAATTGCCCTGCAGTTTCCGTTCCCCGGGAGCCCTTGCGAGGAAACTAGGTCCTCCGTTATACAAGAGGCGTTAAATGTCACTGCTAGCTGACAGAGCTCGCTTATAGCCACCCCTGAAATACTGCAAAGTAGAAAATATACACAACCAGCAGTTGTTCGCATTGCCTGCAAATTCGTTCGCGTGGTTTTCAATATTTAATGTATTTTTGAATCTTAGAAAAGTTCAGTCTTAGTACTACACGTTACTTAAGTAAGTCATAAAATTATACATCTATACTTTCAATGTATTTATAAAAAAATAATTTAACAACTGGAACTAAAATAATTATAAATTTTTGATAAAAACTTTTCAGTACTTCACATTTTACATAAGAAACAATATTTATATACATAATTATTTTTCAAAAAATTAATTACGTTAAAAATTATTTAATTTTTGAAAAACGTTCAAGAAATATTTTTTTTAAATTTTGCTAATGTTTTGAGTATCCTGTTTCCCCTATGAACATGTTTGCTCCTCTCCTCTTTATATAGTTTTTTTTTTTTTTTTCAGTAAGAAATCTTCGCGGGCACACGTACAACTCACTAAAGTTTCATCGTAATCGCAATAATCGTAGCGGATCTCATACAATACAATCAAACATTTATGTATGTTTATTTGTATGTTATCTGCGTACGTGAGCGAGAAACTTTGACTCTGTTTGACCGATCACAATGAAACTTGGCTCGCGTATGTATTTTTTTTTTTTTTTTCACGGAGGAGGTTTCTTTGCCGTCCATTTTTCTCTAACTCGTCAACTCACCACAATATGGCACATGCAGCTAAATAACCGATCGTCATGTTAATTGGTGGATACAGATAATTTAACACGGATAATATTTTACCAATATCCAATGTGCTATAACGCCCCAATAGATGACGCTGCAGTGCATCAGCTGCGATACCGTTCCATCTATAGCCATCCGTAACCCATCAGTTCTTACACCCTTCATCCTATTGTGACAGAATTTAAGTAGGTTTTTGTGTATGCGCTCGTGAAAAGTTGTGCCAAAAATGTAGACTTTGCCTCGATGAGGGCAATTAGGGGAAGTATCAGGGTACAGTAACAAAAAGAGGCACCAAAAATTTCGTAAAAAAACGCTTATATGTTTTTGTGCGTGCACCCGCGAAGGTTTTCTGCAAAATAAATATAATATAATTTGGAGGTGGGGGATAGAGAGGGCTGAAAGGAGCAGTCAGAAAAGCAATGTAATAAAATAAAAATGGGTATTTCAACACATGATGTGTACTGATAGTGTGGTGTTTGTATATATACAGAATGTCCACAAGCAAGTTGATAATTAGGATAATTAACACACTACGCGAATCCTGGAGGACAACATGTAAGTGGCAAAATGTACGACGACATTTTATGAGCGCTACATTAACGCACGCACACACACACACACACACACACCCACACACAAAGTGCGTAGTGTCAAAATATTTGTTAATTTTATTTAATGTTGAGTTGACCTAACATTAAGATATGTATTTACGATTTAAATACTTCTTTCTCCAGTTTGTTATGGTTGGCCATTTTCGTTACTTATATTTCTCGCTATTTTTTACAATATCTACCAATACGCTCGTGTGGCACAAATTTCACTTTTCTAATTTATTCATATTTTTCCTTAAAATAAAATGACTGTATTCATTTGAAACTCTTTTTAAAATATGTAAGTGCTGTTACTTTTTATTTACTTTGAAATAAGAATGAATTTTTAAACACAATTAGGAAAACTTATTCTTAATAATTGATGACGTTTTCGAAAAAATATAAGAAAGAAATATTACGCAAATGTGGATCATGTGCTTAATCAGTTTTACGAGCAATAATTAAGGGAGTTGACTTGAATAAATAGGTATAAATGTAGTCTTCGCCAGACAGGGAGAAATCTACAGAAATGTATAACACGCTTATGTTAACAGCACAAACCCGTGATACAGGACGAACGCATGCCCTCGACAAACAGAGTGACTGCTCCATACGCATTAATAATTGACACGACTCTGTCTGTCGCACGCTTTGATTGGCAGCTGCTCTCAATGTGTGGCGCGAACCAGACCCTGTGTTCTTTCCGGTAAGAGCGGGGCGTGAAATTACTCGCTAACACGTGAAATCCATTTGCACTCGTAATGCGAGTGTTGTCCCGCCCACGTTGAAGGGGATTGCCTCGAGCGCAACGCATACCGCCGCGGGAGTGGCGTCAACTTGTGAAATGTCACAAAACATACCCGAAAGAATGGAAAACCAATATTTTGTTTTTGGCTAGTGAGTGAAATGATTTAGTTCTACAAACAAACAAAAATTATGCTTTTACTTCACAGCAACAAAAAAAGTAAAATAAAATAATAAACAAAATTTAAGTTGCATAAAAATAAAATAATTTATAGTGTCACGCATCAGTTTAGTATTAGGGTGCCGCCTACCCGCGCGTGAGACGCTCAAAAGCGACGGAGCAGTAAGTTCGACCTTGAAGCGCGCATCAAATGCCGCGTCGCATCAACGAGCCAAGCGTTGAACTAGCCTGCAAGCTTCCCGCCGAACGGTTTTTATATGGGACACTAAGCAGTGACCATATCATTTATTGGTGGAAAGTCTGCAACTAGGTTCAGTGCAGGTCGCAATCTGAGTTTCACATACATCCGGTTAAAACGCCGTGCCTCGTATATTTAAATGCAGCGCTGGAGATCACGCTTAAAAATGCATACTTTTTGGTAAATGTTTGTGCTCATTAAGTTGGCAAACATCATTATGTACTATTAACGTTTTGTATTTTTCCCATATTTTTTTCTTCAAAAAATTCGTGTGGATATCATTTGGAGTTTTCAAAGTTTATTTATCTACAACGTATACTTAAGGAATGGATAAAACTAAATTACGTCTCAGAGATGTACTGTAATACACTTTCCATGATAAAACCACTTGTACAGTAAGAAAAGACAAATGAGCTTAAGTTCTGTATTATTTCACTTTAATTCAATTTACTACCTTATACTGCATCTCTCTGCGTTTGTATTAAACAGAAAAGGAATCACATATTTCAATATTAACGGAGTAGAAATATCAGTGGACTAGTAAACGAGCTGTTTTACACCATTTTCAGTAACAATATCGAAATTTAACTTGCACACATTCATACATTTGTATAATTCAAAACTAATAATCAGTTACAACACTTTTCTCGCGATAGCCTATGTATCTTTATAGAACACGGTTTTGAATTAATGTTTATAATCAGGAATGTTTTGCTCAGTATTGTTTGTCAGTGCATGTGTGATTTCTGTTATTCTTAGTTTGTCTAGGAACATTATAATTGCGATACTATGATGTTAAAGTTTTTTTTTTTTTTAATTTTTTTAAATTTGGGAACACTACGTACGTATTAAAAAGCAGAAACATATGATAGGTAGCAGGAAGCTAGTCCTGGCATTTGTTTGGAACTCACATAGAAGAAATATAAAATGGCGTGGTCCAATAGTTATATATTGAGACAACTGAGACCCCTCTGTGACCAAATCATGGTCACAGAAAAGCGACAGCAGTAACACTGGACGTAACACCACTCCCCTGGTCTTTTCCTTAGTTCTCCACACTATTAAACTAATAATGACCTAAGAAGTGTAAACAAAGCTAGATCTTTTGATGAACCTTTCTGGTATGTGTTCCTAACTTCAGAATAATAAA
>PNEQ01131703.1:0-15866 GCA_003012365.1 Medauroidea extradentata
TTGAACGTTTATAATAACGTGAATTCAACACCATCTTCAAGTTTTGGCCAAATAACAATTTTTTAAGATGACTTATAACCACCAGAAAATGGTGGTAATATTTTCGAAGTTCGAAGTAAAAATTTTATTTCGAATATGATATCGAATAATGAAAATATTCGATTCGGCTTCGAAATTTCGAAGCTTCGCCCACCCCTACAATTAGACAGGGTTATTTAATATTTACTCTAATTCTATGTACATTCCTAAATTTAACTACACTTGGAATTAAATATTTATGTTATACTAATAGTATTGCTAGTGTGAAGGACTTATTTGAAATTCCACTAAAAATTTTATGTTACTGAAGATGCAACATGCTGTTTAAAGTAGATATTATGTAACCAAATGGTGAAAGTTGTTTTTGTATTGTAGTGATTTCTCGGGTACAACTTGATGACAAGGTGCAGTCTGAACGGGCCATAGTACCCTGTGAGCCTGGTTGTTTCAGGTGCTGCCAATGATAGCCTGTCCATTATCTACAACCGTATTTTAGGTATAGTCTCTCTTAAATGTGTGTATCCTATCTTCCTAAGTATTTTATAGCTTTGTCAAACATTTATTAATTGTTACTTGGCTCAAAAATGTATTTCAAATGTTCCCATAGATCAAAACTGCCTCTTAATCCAATCCTGTCACAGGAGACGTCCACAAACACAGTACACACATAGTACACACACAAATGTGTAATTTTCACTTTGAACATCATGCCATTGCTTCTTGATATATTTCAGGCCAGGCCTGAAATGGGCCCAGCGACAACACACGTCACACATTACCCACTGCTTCTGCACATTCCTTTTCTTCGTCACCTTATTTCCACACTGACAACACAGGTTTGTCACACACTCTGAATGTTTCAGAACAGCTCGTTGCAACCATACCCGTCCTGGAGTAAACTTATCTGAGAAGTTTCTCATCTTAGTACACATGCTGCATAGAAAATAACAAAGACCTAACAGTTGGAAGAATCTTTTTGAACAGGAAAGCTAAGTGGTCATCCCTTGCTATGTAGGGCTATTTACATAAAATTTTGCATACCACATGTGGTTTAGTTAGTTTTTTTTGCATTTGTGGCAGTCTTTTTCCCGAGTTGCGATATATTGGTTAGTGTGACGAATTTAGGAATGTAAAAATACTGACACATGCACCTTTTTACTGTGCTTACTGATACTAACTTATATTTCCAAAATCATGTTAGATTTTTTTTACCTTTGAAAATATAGATTGTTTGTCATGCAAATTTCCGCAGTGAAATGATCAGAGAAAATGTATATTTTTATTCATAAGGATTAAAGTTTGTTTGGATATGGAAGTTGTGACTAGAGATTCAAAGACACACCAAATTGTGAATGAAAACTTGCTTTAGATAAACATGTTTCCCAACTTAGAGGCCTAAGATTAATATTTTTTAATTAATAACTAGCCTTGAAATGACAATGAGTGTGTGAAATTTGCTGATTGGCAGGTACAAAAGCTTCCATGCTTAATACTGCTGAATCTAAGTAAATCCAGCAATACTTCTAGTTTCTGGTCACTATAACGCCTCAACACATGGAACGCTTCCCTTGGCAGACTTCTGGCTTGCACCCTCGGCAACTCTCATTGGTACACCAGACCTCAAATCACTCTGCTAGAACAACTTCCAGAACCAATATTACTAACCATTAAAAATTACTATTAAGTCTTCACATACCAGCCATTCCTCTGTGCTTTCCCGGCTTAGAACTGGCGCCACTCTCTGCATGATCTTGCAGATGCAGTGATGGCCACATTACTGGTGTTTCATAAAGTCTGAGTGTATACAACAACACTCAAGCCAAAGAAAACATTATTTCAACTTGCACATACTAAACTTGCGTCAAATTTCAAACTTGCCCTCACTATGTGTTATGCGACTCCCCTTGCCCTGAGGTGCTTGTTTTATGCGAGTCCCCTTGCCTATCATATCATAAGGGTTATTGTAGGAGATGAAAGTAGAGTATTTTAAAGCTGCAATATTGTTTAATGTTCGCAACACCACCTCATACCTGAAAAACCCTCCTTATCAATCACATTTAAAAAAAAAAAAATCAGTTTAAATGTGACCAAATTAGTCCTACAATTTCAACATCGAGATGTTTTAAATTATTATATTATATTCTTTGTCTAAATTAGTAGTATACAGCGTAATACATGTAGTTTGTGTTGCTGTAAATGTCAAATCAAGAGTAAAAAGTAACGATCTAAATGGCTCGTTTTTCTCCTCCCAAAGGTAATTGTGTAAACATGAGAGCACTGTACTATGCTCACACACCCACGCAGATTGACTCAGTTAATGTCAAAAGCAACTTGCTAAAATCTGCACAATTAGACAGGGTTATTTGAAGTTTACACTAATTCTAAATATGTTCCTAAATTTAACTACACTTGTAATTAAGTAATTATGTTACACTATTAGTTTTGCTAGTCTGAAGGACTGTTACTTGAAATTTAACTAAAAATTTTTTGTTACTGAAGAGGCAACAAGCTGTTTAAAATAGATATTATGTAACCAAATGGTGAAAGTGAGAATCTTTAAAAACACTTGTTTTATTTTTTGGTGAATCCTCTCGTACAACTTCAAGACAAGGAGCATTCTGAACAGGCCATAGAACCCTCTGAACCTGGTTGTTTCAGGTGGGGCCAATGATAGCCTGTCCATTATCTACAACCTTTTTATACACTCTCTCTTAAATGTGTGTCCCTATTTTTATGAATAGTTTCTAGCTTTGTCAAATCTTTAATTATATTTACTTGGCTCAAAAATGTGTTTCAAATGTTTCAATAATATCGTCTTAATCCAATCCTGTCAGAGGAGACGTCCACAAACACAGTACACACACAAATGAATAATTTTCATTTTGAACATCATGCCATTGCTTCTTGATATATTTCAGGCCAGTCCTGAAATGGACCCAGCGACAACACACGTCACACATTACCCACTGCTTCTTCCACTGACAACACAGGTTTGTCACACACTCTGAATGTTTCAAAACAGCTTGTTGCAACCATGCCTGTTCTCGTTCTGGAGTAAACATATCTGAGAAGTTTCTTATCTTTAGTACACATGCTGCATAGAAAATAACAAAGACCTAACAGTTGGAAGAATCTTTTTGAACCGGAAAGGTAAGTGGCCATCCCTTCTCTGACCAATTTTGAAGATTAAATTGTTTTTTGTCTTTGCGTTTCCGACCTGCATGAAGGCAATAAATTTCTCCGTGGCATCGCGTGTATATATCATGGACAAAGAATCTAGGTGGTATACGACTTTTTCTTTCATGTTGGCTACCATCAGAGTCCAATGGTTGTTATTTTTAATGTAGGGCATTAGAAGCCATTCTTTGGACCAGAAATCACTAAAGATGTTTTCATACCATGTGTCACTGCAGTTTTTCGGGTTCATGAAAGGTGTTTAATACCATGTGTCACTCCAGTTGTTCGGGTTCTATAGACATACATTGCTCACAAAAATTGGGATTGTAGGAGGCGCTCTCTAGCAGTTTTCTATTTATTTGCTGCAACAGCATTAAATATGTACAAATTCCAGCATCTGCAGCATTTTGTGTAAACCATTCATTGTTCATGTTTTGTGATGGGTCAACATTGGTATCTAATTACCATCTTTGCTCCGGCTAGCCAAATATGAAGATTCTCTTAAATCAGTGTAATTAACGTCTGTGGGTTCGCAAGACATAAATAAATCCGCAGAATATTATACACTTGTTTTATTTGTCTTTTAATCCACTCCTAACATAATCACATTCCCGGCATCTCAAACCAAACATCTGCCTTGCTAGTCTGTTACTCTCTCACTCCCCTGCCGCCAAGCTTCCCCCGACGGTGCAACTCGGCGGCAGTATTAAAAAATAAACGCTCAAAACAAACTTCTTATAAAATAAAAGATAATAACATAATAAATTACAGTTGTGCGAAAATTACGTCGACTTTAAATGTTCAAATATAAAATTTAAATTTGTGCAGTTAATGCAATATTAAAATATCCAGGTTTGCACTAAACAAATAGTTCCTATGAATGTATCCTAGCACCAGTTTAAGTTTGACATTTAGCTGTCTCTCTCTTCCAAAAACATCCCAAGCATTGTTGAACAGTACTAACATATTACACTTTACAAATATTTGAATTTTCTTTTAAAGAAACGAGACAATAATCAAATAAATGAATATTAACACCACAATAACTATAATCAGTAGGCATTGTTGCTGTCATAACACATGATTTAAATAGTTCTTTACTTTGCAGTGTTTTAATTAATTTAATAATACTACAGGTCAAACAAACACTACCAGATATTAAATTGTAAGACTAATATGAAAAAAAAAATAAAAACACTAGGTAACACATCCACTACATTGCCCAACAATGTTAAAATGACAACATACAGGACAAACTTTGGGTGGGTGCTGCCAATGCACCTCACAGTATGTTGACGTGAACCAGTCGTCCACGTATCTTGCTCAGACCGTTTGTCCTGCTACAATTCGCCCACTACCCTGGCATCAGGTACAACAGATGCGGATATGCTAATTATCGGCCGCACCGCTAATTAATATATCTCCCGGGGCACCTCAGATATTAGCTAGGGTGAGTGAAAGTGCGCGAATGTGATACAGACAGGCAGAAATACATTATTATATATATTTTTTTTCATTTAAGTTTATGTTGTTGACAAGTTTCTTAGTTTTATTATTGGATTGTTTTAAATTTACTAGTGCCCTAAATAATGTAATATGTTTTAACTGTTAATTTTATCAAGTTTATTCATTTGTTCACTATCACCACTTCATTTCATTTCGTTTTGTTGTGCTTCGACGGGAGATGCTGCGCCCTCTGCGCGCCATCTCCCAGAAGCGGGGCTTGTTCGTCCGACCACCGAGCAGTGCACACGTGCGGGAGAACTGCTCTCGCGCCGCCCCTGGACTTTGTATAGGTTTAAGTGTAACATTTCCGTAATATCAACATTCGTTCTCTGTCCAGGGGCCGAACCGCCGTTTTTACCGTGGTCATAGTTGTAAGAACTCTGTACTACTTCTCTTACTATTGAATTCTTAGTATCAAAAGCTTATTTCATTCCTCTATCATGACTTGGTCTGAACTCAGTAATTTTCGTACTTTTCAGTGTTAAATAGGCGTGGCCCTGGTCTAAACAGGGGCTAGGTGTGTGTAGGAAAGTGTACGACGCCAGGCTCAAAATCAGCAACATCAGTGACGCTGCTTGGGGGCAGCCACATGGTCGCCGGCCACGACCTGAGAAAAAAGACGTCTCGTGCTCGTGTTTCGCCGAGCTAAAACTACGAAACTGGCGCCTATGGGTATTCTCAACCTTCCCCTGAACAGTCTCTCTTCATTTGGCCCCCACGCAACCCAGAGTCACGTTAATGTGTTGTAGTCACTGCAAGTCAACCTCACTGTGAACACACCTACCTCAAACAGACTAACAAATATATCTGAATCTGTGCTGTAATTGTTCTCATTAAGGAACAGGCCTTTTGGCATTGCCTTCTTATGAGGGTACCCACTCCTTAAATTTGTTGACTCTGCTATTTTCCTTGTTTCTCTAGATATTTCCAATATTCTGCCAATCAAAGTTTTTCTGAATTCATTTGCATCAAAATCAATATTAAAGGGAATGTTTTCAGCAAGACGTTTAATAAATAAAATTACAAAAACCCAACAGTTATAATTATCTTTCTGCTCAGGATGGTTTGGTGAGTCAGCATATTTCCAACCTGACAACCAATGAAATCATTCGTGAAACGGTTTCGAATTTCCAAAATGGCTAAAAGTGTGTTTAATAAGTTTGATCCTAAATGTTTGTTTTTATAACCAGATGGGTTCAGAAAAATTAATTCCTTTTCTACAGCATTTACCACAATCATTGTCCATTGATTGCCACAAACATGTGCTGGGAAAAAAAAAACTTTTTATCTCAGGAAATTATCTTAACGTATCTGTATAGCTGAATTCTCGGAGATGTCATGAAAGGTTGCACTAGGAATGTAGTACACATCTGTTGTGGCATCTTGCAGTAATAATGCTACACATTCATCAATAATAGAATGTAAGAGCCACTCGTCATCTTTTAGAGTATTGAAGTCTGTCTGCTGGAAGTTGTTATCACCATACATGAGTTATTAATCTCTGGTTCCATTTGTTTTCCCTCCTGAGCCTGGGAAATACTGTGACTTTTAATCTGCTTACTTTCACCATTTTCAACTACTACAAGTGCTTTAATGAATGACATGCCAAAATGTGTTATGGGCAGAGGAGGTGCTTTCCTTTCCCATCTTTCTTTTAGAACCACAACATCAGGGTCATCTGTGCGATCTGCATTTAGGATGGGACATTTTTATTTACGAGAATAAATTTTTTTGCACTTACACTTGGTCATCTGTTTTTTTTTTTCCCCCCGTTCTTAATCTCCTTGGGAATATAATGAATCAAGGTTTTACAAATGTCTTCTACTCTGACATTAAGTGCAGCCTGGAAATGACCAATCTTGTGCCGTCTTTTGCAGGCAAAGACAGTATGCTTTACCTGGTGAAACCTCTGTTCGACATTTGCATTGCTGAATCTTTGTTAGCCAACACCAGGCAAAGTACTACTCCACGTTGGAGCAAATGCCATGTTTTTACTAACAAGAAATTCTGCAAAAAGGGGAGAGTAGTACAGGTAATCTATTTTATTGTATCATTTTTGGCTGGCAATATACAGTGAACCCTCGATAACTCGGACCTCGATGTCCCGGACTTCGGATAACTCGGACAGGATTTTTAAAAAAATTTAATAATTTTTAATTAATTTTTTTTTGCTTAAAAGACATAAAACATCGTTTCTGCTGGATTTAAATTCATCAAATTATATTTTAGAACAGTATTAAACTTTATAACGTAGTCGTCCATCGCTACTTAGCCTTTAATAATCCCACAGTTAATATCTGGCAAGTTCCGTGTGATAAAATGTTGCTAGCGAGGCGCGCGACGCGTGAGTAAAGATGCAACGCAACAGGCCGACCTCTCACTTCTTTATCTTTCCTCCCTCTTCGTCCTGCGAGCCAGGCCTGCACGTGTGTTGTAAATGAACATTTCAATGTGGTGCTTGTGAAATGACGGTAACTACGGGTTATAATGACACATAAACGGAAAATTATTTTGTTCTGGTATGTACAATGAATTCACGGTTGCAAAACAAATTGTCCCGGACATTAAAAAGAAAAATTAAAAATCATTGCTTTGCATTGCGATGTAGAAAAATTGGTGAGAAGGTTTTACGCCTCTTTAACAACAATATTTTAAAGAGCCGATGTGGGTGGTGAAAGAACAATACAACATCCATGCCCAAGCCGGACACGATGAGTCACGCTCGCTGGTTGATGATGCTCTGTTGATAACGTAACGGCGTCTGGAGAGTCGAAACGTTTTAAGCGTGAATCGGATTTGTTTGTAAACTACTTCACGGGAAATAATAGCGTACATGTAATGGACCGTAACATGTAAACGTCTTATGCGGTATAATTTTAAACGATTTTCATTGAGTGACGCACGTGAATGGATTAACAAGATTTTGTAGTCTTAATTTTTCCATTTGACTATACACCGACAAAATCTCTTTCTTTATTTTAGAAGAAATGTTCACGTCATGAACGAGTAAATATAGAAAAAAAATGTGCATTTGTTATATTCTACACCAAAAAAAATTTAGAAGGTAATTTTTTGATAATCCCTTATAATGGCCGCACCTCATTTTTTGGGCCTAAAATTTGGTCAAAAATATGCGGCGATTACGCGAGTAAATACGGTAACTCTGTAGAACATGATTAAAATTTTATTGCTTTATAATATGACAATTTTTGTAAGAATACAGCTGTAAGTTATGTGTTCTATGATGCAATTTACATACATAAAATTTAATTTTAAAATTAGTAGTGTTAAAATATGTTCACATAATGTACAGTGACCCAGAAGGATTGTTAATTACAGTACCGTTTTTATTCATGTATACGAGGAAAATTATTTTTATACCTTTGTAACTTTGAAGGAGGGTAGAGTAACTATCAGACTAGCAGTTGGCTGCTGCCCCTACGCTGTGACATACGGACGTAAGGTATTTTTCAATGTAAACATCTTGTGTGAGATGTGTGTGGTCACGTGCGGTGTTTGTATTGCACGAGACTGTACCGGTTGACCTTGACTACTTCCGCTCGCAACCTTCCTAGCTTATCTCCAACGATCCTTTCTTATCTCTCTCACACGTGCACATTGGCTGTCGGCAGCCAGACGAAAACTTTTATGAGATAGAAGGGAGCCTGGTGGCAGCCTCTAGCACAGAGATAAAAAGAATCAGCCAGAAGTAGCAGCATAAAAAATAAATAAAGATCTGACTGTCCACATTGTTTGACATTCTTTTATAGTCCTCCATGTTACGTTAATTTTCCCACTGCATGGTGGCCCTCCCATAACTTGTTACGATAGTTACGTACAAAACAGTATTTATTGCAGCCTCTTTTGCTTGTATAAATAATAGCGTACTAATTTCTTCGCGTTTCTTGTGATTAATGACTGATTACCCCACCTCCCCGGACATCCCCCGATAACACGGACAAATCGTAACTCGGACAGCTTCTCCCCCCTTTTAGTCCGAGTTATCGAGGGTTCACTGTATGTCAAGATATCGTCAATCTTCGTTTGGAATACTATGTAGAAAGGGGTTTCTGAAATGAGCTTTAGAATGAAATTTGATTCATGTTATTCTTGAGGAGTATTTTCTCATTCCTGCAAAAGAAGACTAGGATCATTTGGCACTAGCTTTTAAGGAAACCAAGTGCTGCAACCACTTCACCGGTCATGTATGGTGACACTAAACGGTTACAACCTTTAAAATCTTTCAACCATGGACAACAAGTGAAGTCATCGGAATAGATAAGAGAAATGAATATTTTTCTTTTACCCAAAATTTTTAAAGGTTTACAATTAAATGCTATATGACTCACAAAATGGTTTCAACACAGGTGAAGAGTAAAAATAAGATTTAAACCTGATGATGATGGTTCAATTGGCCTACATGCTCTGAAACATACTATGAGATATGCTGTAATAGTCATATTATTCATATCATGTAAAACACTTTTCATTAGATCTTGACTAAAATCAATTACAATTGTGGGGACTATAGGCTGCTTGCCACGCTTCTCGACATTCATCCGGAATTCCAATAAATAACGTGTCAATGTGGTTGCATCATAACATGGCGATATAACTTCAAAAATGGATACTACTGTGTTTCTTATATTTACCTGTGCTGCGTAATAAATACACTGTTAGCACCTGGAACCGACGACCTAACAATGGAGCGAGTACTGTCAATATGCAATGTGGTAAGAGATTTCTTGATCTTCCACAGTATTTTAAGTTGTGATTTCGTAAACATCACACACCCCATGTTCACTGAAATCCAATGTATGTATTGATGTTTAGAATTGAGCTGAGATGCAAATTGTTTCACTATGTCAATATCATCACGTCTGTCCAAATCATTTCTAGAGAGACTCACGGAGCTAATTTTTTTCATTACACTAACTCTTTTTACATACTGCCAGTTACCTTGCTTTGTTATTTCTAGGTCCATTGCTCTAACTTTTTTGTAACGAACAGCATTTTGGTTTTATTAAACACAGTTCATTCATCCATTCCTTGCGCTATAAGCCCCGTACGTGCAAAGTTAACTTTTCAATATGCTGGCCATGCCCCTGTTCTTCTGGCCTTGTTTTCACTAGCAACTCTGGGTATGCAGCCACATTGTACGACAATATTATTTTGAAAGTTTGTTCACACTGTTGCCCTGTACATTTAATGTAAACAAAGAAAGTGCTCGAACCATTCAATTTCTGCAGTCCTTGAAACATGAAAACACACACAATACCAAATTGTGGAGTACACTGCACAAATTTAAATGGATCCTACATATATGTGGGTGAGGGAAATGAATCTTTTGACAATTTAGAAAATACTTCACTGTTAATTTGACATGTACCAACCACTACCTTATAGGGAACCTTATGATTTCTTTTACCCTATTACTTTTGGGCCTACATCAAGAGGATTGTGTGGTAGTTTGAATGGACTACATGTAACAACATTTGGTACATATTCCTCATGTAACTGGTTACCAACAGACTCATTTGCATTACTTTCTGCAACAGGACAATTCTGAATGCCATGTGACGCAGGATCTAGTAAAGGTGCAAGAATACCTGTAGTGACACTACAATCCTATTATGTTCAAGCGTACCATTATTCTCGCTACAAGGTTCTTTAGTTTCATTATCCAACAATTTCGTGAATATGCCCCTGATGTTCTCAAATTTACTTTTCCATCTACTACACAACTTAACATCGTTTGTTCGATCTCTTTTCCACCCGAGTTCTCCACAAATCAAGTACCATGTTGACGACTTGCACGTAACGAATTGATCAATATCTTTCAAGCTCTGAACTCGTTGGGTCGAAAGTGAGACAAGCTTATGTGCACCTTGTGATTGGGGAAGATCAGCAGACCCTTTACAAATATCATGATAAATGTCCCGAACACTGCCAGAGTCCCTTTCCCACCGTGTGGCAAGTAACGCAATTTCTTATCGTTGGTGCCCCATGAATGAACAGCCGCAAGACTCCGTACTTAATCCGCGGACATGTTACGGTAATCAAGGTTTAACCGCGCCCACTGTCAAAGAAGAAAGAAATGAAGCGAGATCTTTAGCATATACCTTATTTCTTGGCGGTCCTGGATTAGACTCGATCCCCGCTGCCAACAAGTTAACAGCGATCAATATTCCAACACACAATGCACCTCTGTTTAGCTCTCTGTGTTTCTTGTTGATGCTGATGCCATTGTTGACTGCGCTTACCACGTGCTTCCTACCTCCCAGCAGATAAAACCTATTCCTATCTATCAATTACCTTGCAACACATTGAACTTAACTTTCGTTAATAACTCAAAAAATAATTGTTGTAAGACAGGTATTCATATGAACTTTTTTCGTTGTTTTGGTGTCGGGAACCTAGTCCAGAAGTATGTGAAAGTATTTTAGAAACATCCTGTACATTGGACTAAGAAAGTGACAGATTAGCACCACAACACTATGAAAAATGCATCACATTGCTTATGACTTTTCCAGGTATACCTCATTACTCTTTGAGCGAAATTTATACCAAAAAATAGATTTTCGCATTGCAATCTATGAATCTAGGCTTAGCTAAATAACTTTTAGAGGTGTGAAAAAAAGGAATAATCACAGAAGGATTTTTTTAAAATATAAAATTAAGTATATATTAAGAAAAATATTGTCATTGACAATGGAAATTGTCCCAATTTCTATCAAAGGTGGACCTGTTTTATAATTGAGCACATAACATTTTTTTACATAGATATTTATGGTATGTATTTATTTACTTTAAGTTTGAAATGGGGTATACATTACACAATCAGATAACAGCATTTTGATTTCAAGAGGTACAGGATAGATATTAACCATGTTTGAAAAATTATTGCTGGTGAAATTCTTTTATATTGTTAAGAGAGTAACATAGCTGCAAATGCAGCTGAGGCTGAGTTAGTACCTGAAACTGTTTCACGAAAGAAAAATAACCTATCACAATAATATACCTCTAACAAAATACATATTTTTGGGTCCTTTTATAAACGTTCTAACAGGATTTAACTGTACAGGATAACATTTAACCAGTTGACACATTCCATTCATGGTAACGTCATATTTCTATTTACGCTCAGCCACACATTTGTTTTCTCTTTTCTTAAACGTACAGTTAGGAAGTTATTTTCCTTATAACCATGTCATGCGAACTAGTCAACCTTTGTAACCTCAGCCATGTTGATGTGTTAACATTTCTTTTAAACGGCAACTACACACCGCTATCACAGATTGTCTATTATTACTAATATTCTTAATTTGCGTGGTACCTATTTTAATTTAGTGTAAATTATTCAGTATTTAGTATTTTTCTCGTGTGCCCATGCAGCAAAATCTCAGGCAGCATAATTGGGCGTCCCTGCCCAGAGCTACCTCGCTCCTCCGAGTCATGTTATCTCCACCCCCTCGGAAGGCCACGCACTCCGCTCTATCCCACCATCAGTAAATTCGTCGTGCAACATATAGCACCTGCTGGGACTCTGCCCATCCTTCATATGGAATCCATTTAAATTATCATTGATGTACAACACATATTATGAACACAAATGTTAACAGTAATAAGCAATTAATCATTCATAGGCTGCTTTGGATGATTCACAGTACCCAAGAATTTGGATTTACAACACACAGTATCCACAGCGTAAATGCATTAATAACAAGGAAAAGGCTCAACGTTAAGCATGTATCTGTAAAGCACACAAGAAAAGTCAAAACTTAAAAAATTCTTACAAATTTACTTACAAAGTGAACATTATTAGTTTTGGTATTAAGGGTTTACATATTACATAACTTAATTAACTCTGCCAATATATTACATTTAAAACTTGAACCTTAAACACACAAATTTCAACTACGGCCCAATCAAAAATCTAAATCATTTAAAAGAAAAACCTGTTATATTTCACTGCACAGATATGGTTTATAACCTACATACACGTCAGTCATTCAAATCAGTGTGTCACACCTTTCGCCTTTACTTAAAAAGAATTTGCTACGACTCTAACCTGTCATTCTGTCCTACAAACGTACACCAATGCATCCACAATCTTCAGCTGGCAAACACACTACGACGCAGCACTGCTCCTTGCCGGTCCATTACCGTACCACTTGTTGCCATCTCCGTCATAGTGATGTCTTGATGTTGTGGAAGTCTCCTGCCCTGCTGAACAAATATAGATTTAACACCAAACACACACTTGCTATCAACCTGTGCGAGCCCTATTTCTAGTAGCTTTATCACATACAGGATCTACGATACCAGCTTTAAGCTGGAGTCACAATGATCCGCCACATCCGTCAGTCGGCCATCCATCTGGCAGCCACATTATGTTCGACCAATCACAGGACTGAAAATGGTCCAGTTATTTGTTGAACATCACGTCGATTCCGGACAGTTGGGTGACTGATGAATGTGGCGGACCTTTTTTACCTTAAGTTTTATCGGGAAGCCTGAAATAATTTCCTTAACACATTCGTGATAAATATGCATTGTCCAGTTGATGTCAACAACCCTACGCAAGCAAAGCAGGAGCAGGAGGGATGGAAATGTGTTGGTGGGGGGAGGAAGGGAGGGGGGATAAATATACCAAAGTGCAGTGTTCATGCCCGAAGTGAAGCTTGGGCACAAAAAAAAATGTTTTACTTAAAATACGGCTCAAGGTCTTGGCGCCCAACACATTATTGTTGTTACAAAAATTTGGTATGTACGTGAAAGTCTTTTCTATAACTTAAGTAGGAACTTAAAATTTTTGGCAAATCGTAACAAATGCGATGCTTGTACATGTACATGAGGTGAAGACAGCTGCAGCTCACAAACTAAGAATGCTAGTAGTGGCGTTACCCAAATTTTACAATGTTGCTTTAGGAAGGTTCTCAGATTTCCAAAATATCTTGTTTTGTCAATAAGAAACCTATGCGTGTCTATGCGGTTTTAGCTTGTGCAAACAATGAACACTTCAGTAAAAAAAGAAATACAGCATTGTTGAGAAATTGCAAAGCACAACATATGACCAGGCATCACAGTGTTTATGAAAGCATAGAAATGTATAGTCAATTGTGTTCTTTTTCTGTGTTGTTTTTTTCATGATAACCAAGCATAAGCTCTCACTGTAATTTTAGTGTAACAGCGGCATGAGGTCGGCAACAAAAATCAGTCGCACAACCACTCATTTGCAACATAAATCACCTTACAACACTGGATGTTTGTAGTGGCAGAGGTGGTGCAAAACATTCAAACTTTGAATTAAGGAAAACATAAATTAATTATATTTGTACATTGACCTATGAGTTGTAATAAGACCAAAAAATGGTTGAAAAAAAAAAGTAAAAAAATTCACATTATGTAGTTAAGTTACATGATGGATGTACACAGTAACAAATGATTGCAATGAAATTAAATAGTTAATATAATTAATTTAAAGATGGGAAATGTAATTTCATGGCTAGTTATTCATTAAAGAATATTAGTCTCCGGCCTCTGAGTTGGGAAACATGATAACCTATAGCAAGTTTTCATTCTCAATTTGGTGTCTCTTTGAATCTCTAGTCACAACTTCCATATCCAAACAAAATTTAATCCTCGTGAATAAAAATATACATTTTCTCTGATTATTTCACTGGGCAAATTTGCATGATAAGGAATCTATATTTGTAAAGGTAAAATGTAATATGATTTTGGAAATATAAGTTAATATCAGCAAGCACAATAAAAAGGTGCATTTGTCATTACGTTTATATACCTAAATTCGTCACTCAAACCAATATATCACACCTTCGGAAAAAGATTGCCACAAGTGCAAAAAATCTAACTAAAATGAATTAGTCAGACCGCACACATTGTTTGAAAAAAAATTCTGTTTGTTTCTTTAAGGCAACATGTGGTATGCAAAATTTTATGCAAATAGCACTGCATAGTCACAGTTTACAGATTTTTTTGGATTAATTTTTTTGGGTCTACCGTTTGTGGCTATCTTATTCCCAAGGTGTGAAATGGCTCCTATATATCTAACTTACCGGATTTCCCGAGTGTGTGAAATTTGCTCATTGGCAGGTACAAAAGCTTCCATGCTTAATACTGCTGAATCTAAGTAAATCCAGCAATACTTCCAGCTCCTGGTCACTATACCGCCCCAACACATGGAACACTTCTCTTGGCAGACTTCTGGCTTGCACCCTCGGCAACTCTCATTGGTACACCAGACCTCAAATCACACTGCTAGAACAACTTCCAGAACCAATATTAAAAACCATAAAAAAATTGCCATTAAGTCTTCAGATACCAGCCATTCCTCTGTGTTTTGCAGGCTTGCAACTGGCACGACTCTCTGCATGATCTTGCAGGTGCAGTGATGGTCACATTACTGGCGTTTCACAAAGTCTGAGTGTATACAACAGCACTCAAACCAAACAAAACATTATTTCAACTTACACATACTAAAAGTGTCAAATTTCAAACTTGTCCTCACTATGTGTTTTGCGACTCCCCTTGCCCTGAGGTGCTTGTTTTATGAGAGTCTTCTTGCCTCTCACCCTAGTGATTCTTGTGTTATGCGACTCCCCTTGCACCTCACCGTAGTGATTCTTGTTTTATGAGACTACCCTTGCCTCTCAAGATAGAGATTCTTTTGCTTTTGCGACTCCCCTTGCCTCTCACCCTAGTGATTCTTGTGTTATGCGACTCCCATTGCCCCTCACCCCAGTGATTCTTGTTTTATGCGACTCCCTTTGCCCCTCACCCTAGTGATTCTTGTTTTATGCTACTCCCTTTGCCCCTCACCCTAGTGATTCTTGTTTTATGCGACTCCCATTGCCCTCACACTAGTGATTCTTGTTTTATGAGAGTCCCCTTGCCTCTCACCTAAGTGATTCTTGTGTTATTCGACTCTCCTTGCCTCTCACCCTAGTGATTCTTGTGTTATGCGACTCCCCTTGCATCTCACCGTAGTGATTCTTGTTTTATGAGAGTACCCTTGCATCTCAACATAGAGATTCTTTTGCTTTTGCGACTCCCGTTGCCTCTCACCCTTGTGATTTTTGTGTTATGCGACTCCCCTTGCCCCTCACCCTAGTGATTCTTTT
>PNEQ01131710.1:0-48545 GCA_003012365.1 Medauroidea extradentata
CGCTGCGTTTCCACTGAATTGCAGTGTATTTGGTGGTTTCAAAGTATTCATCTTAACGTTGGCGACTCTCGGCACGCTTCAATGTTGCTGACTCTCGGCACGCTTCAATGTTGCTATTGCCACGTGGGTTTTTTTTTTCTGCTCTTTGGCCCTTTGATTCCTCTTCGACTGCGCCATGTTATGTTTCCTTTAATTATAAATTATTAGCTACAATTAACCACACTCAGCTTCATGCTTCAAGTTACTTTATTTTACCGATTATTACAGATTCTGAAATACAACCATAAGACTCACTACTTACACTAGCTCTCCATCTTGACTCTACTCTTTCCGTCCATCCTTGCCAATCTTACACACTCAACTTTCCTGGCAAATACCTAACTATCTTTAGTTATCACAGAAGAGTCCACCGCTGCAACCTGGCTGCTGCTTAAGCAGGGTGTCTTCTAGGTCACTAAAGTCACGAAAGTCCCGAAAAAGTCACGAATTGTGAAAAAGGTCACTAATTTGAAGTATATTTTGGTGTAAGTCACGAAAATTATTTTGGGTTGTTTGATTCTTGTCAAATCATTTGTCAAACGTGCATGTTTACACTAGTAGTATTTATCATGCACTTTAAAAGTAAAATAAATAATTAGTTTGTATATTAGTTTTCATTGTCATCTTCATAAAGACAACTTAAATTTAGGCATATATTAATTACACATATTAAAATTAGACATGCTTCGCGCTATCAGCAATTGGAGGAAACATAATGAAAATTGTCGGCCGTGTTTTACTTGTTAAAAAAATGATTAATTAATTCTGTTTAAACAGTTTTTCAAGAAAAAGTCACTAAATTTTACTTTTACAATCTGGAAGGCCACAGGTCCCTATATAAGCTATTTTAGTAAGCTTTATTTTTTATAACCTGAAAGGTAGCATATATCGCTAAACCTTTACATAGAAATGATGGAAATTGTTTTTACTATGTAGCCTAATTTTTTAAAACAAAAGTTATTATAATTTTAGCTAGTTATTGACTTTAGGGTCATTCCATGTCAATTCACCCAGGCCATGTCATCCACTGTCACAGATTTAAATGTAAATGAATATTTGTGTAGCTCTTACCAAAGTTAAAAGACGTATAACATTTTTCTGCAATATTCCTTATAGTTTCTTTGTTACAGAAGGGCAAAGTTGGTGTTTGCGAGTGATTTTGTGAAACATGACACACTGCTTAAGGAGTGTAACACATTTGTAAAAAAATCATATTTCAGGAAATACATTTGGGAACACTATGAAAATATTTCTGTAAGTAAATCAAAGAATGCAGATTCAAAGAAAAATAGCCTCAAAGCATTTTGTGTTTTCACATTGCAGTAAGAAATACATTTTTATAAAAATTTCTTTTTTGTGGGAAAATTGTCGAATTAGAAATGCTCCGATTTATCAAAAGAAGTTACAACAACATATCTTTATAGGTTACACGTTAATCATGTAACTATAATCTAACATATTACAAAGAAAAATCAATGGCTTTTTAAATACTTTTACGGAAAATGTATCTTAAACTATAAAATATGGTAATTACATTACAGTTTGTTCATGTAACATCTTGTTGCTTAAAATTGTTCGAATTGTCACAAAACTGACGTTTATAGTATTTAAAAATTACTGAACATCCTAGTATCATCACTTATGTATAAGGTATGGAAATATGTGTAGGCCTATATATAAGTAGTACATACAAATACACTCAACAGTAATTAACTTCTGTCTTTTATAACAACCACATATGTTAACATTTTATTTTGAAACCCTGCCAGATCAAGGTAAAATAGAACTGACCTGTATAGTAAGTTAAGCAGCATCTCAAGTCAAAACACTGACATTAATATTCTTCCCATACAGCCTAAAGAACTGAAATGTTTCTTTAAGTGAATGTCAGTAAACTCCACCTCTATTTCTGAGAAGACCACATCCTGCCACTACTTTTTGTTGTTGGTACACTAACAACACTAATAATATTTCTTATGTAGTGGAACATCACATCTGTCTTCTCTGTGAACTGCAGGCCAGTGGAATGATGGTGATGGTCCATGTGGATGTAAGAATTTGACACATTGTCGTCTTCATAGTTAAATATTTTCAACTATTCCAAAGAACCAGTTATTGTCATATGCACAAGAAATGTACGAGTTTGTACAGAGTTGTGACATAGTGACAAGAGTTTGATTGATTTCACTGAAATGGAAAACAGAGATAAAGTTGTTATCAAAACTTAGGCTACACGTTTTGTTCCAACTGCATGTAGTGAAAGTGGAATAAAGTGATGAAATCCACGTGTCCCAGGGATGGTCTCGGCTTTCATTAAGCATCCTGATAACTCGTGTCACACCTTTTGAAGCTGCTCTTTTCTGATAAGCCTAAAATGTATACATGTTAAATTTTCACTCTGCAGAAATTGAATACTTCATCTACTGTTATGCGGTTACCAACACACCCTTGGAGACTTTCTTTAGTAAGTAAGCTTTTCACTGTGCCGCCAATAACATCACACGGGGATTTCCAATGGCTAGTAGCGAAAAATGTCCAAGATGCTTCTAAGGAGAAATCTTTGGCATTAAAGCACACATTTCTAAAGTTTGTGCAATTTTTGTATTGGCCAGCGCATCCATCACTGAAGTAACACACCTTTTGTACAGATGGACATTTTTCTCAAAGTAACTTGATAATTCCCTTCTGTGTTGCATACACAAATGCCATATCATGGTCCAGGTCATCTGATATCAAGCACTGATTATAAACTGTCAAATCCGTTGAGCCAGGCAAGCGAACATAAATGACTGCAGGATGTATAGTACAGGCACCATGTGACCAGTGATAACCTTGTTCCTCATCCTCGATCTCACATGAGTAATGCTCACTGAAATCGAGAAGAACAACTGATGTGTCAGGTTTAAAATTAACTTTAGTTTCTTTAAAGTATTTCGATTGGGCTTTTGCGATAAATGAATGTGGAATAAGTTGTTCCAGTTTTAGAATTACTTTCGTCACATATTCGTCAACATTCATAATACACCTTATAAGTTCTGTTCGATCTGTACTTATCCACTGACTACATTCTATCTCATCTGTAGGATCATAATATTTTAGTTGTGCTTGAAGGAATCTCCTTAAATTCTCACTTGGTGGGAAACCAGAGCAATGGCGCAACATGCAGTCTCTGTTGTCCTTTGAACATACAAGGTAAGTAATAAGATCATGGTAGGATTCACTTATAATTTAATTAACTGCATGAAGTAGAAGTTTGACATTCTGGTGTATACTGCAGACATACAGAATGGGTACCCGATGACCACTCCAAAACACACCATTTAGGTCTTAGCATGCAGAACTTAGAGAACCGAATAACTGTTTCTGGAAATTCAATTTTGAAAGCTGCATATAACTCTCATAAATTAGTAAGAAGAAGCCGATTTTGCTTGTGGACATTCCTAGCAACGCTAACAAAATCCTTCTTTCCAGCCATTATTCTCAAATTTTCATCACTTTCATAAAACATTTGCACTCGTTCAACAGTTTCTAAACTTACAGCTTTTTCTTTTCTTGGGTTCTGGAGCAGATAGAACACTTTTTTCTTTAAGAAGTTGGTAATAATTTTCTTATGTTATTTTACATGGATTACAACATTTCGTTTGATATGTTTCATATTTTTGTATATAATAAATCCTATGCTGCTCACAGATACTTACTAGCAAATCACTTCTTTTTCCAGTTCTACAATATAACACTTCCTTGTCTGCATCATTAATAGTTGCAATGCTGTTCAATCTCTTGATATGCGTGTAACTTGTTTTATGGCTCAATATTTAAGGATGGCTAAGGTTCCATCATTACTTTCCAGCTATCAACACTTTGAAGTACTGATTCTAAAATATCACCACATGATGCGATGACACAACTAACTGTATTGGCCCAATTAAACTACAGCTAATGTTTCACCTTCAACAGAAACTCATAACTGCCTACAAGACCTTTTGTACTGTTGCCATCATTCGTAACAGGACACCTTCGGAATATTCCGGAATGTTCCAGAACATTCCAGAAGGATATCAACGTCAATGATTCCTAGGAATGTACCAGAAAGCAACATAAAACTTAAAATTAAAGTAAAAGTGTAACTAAAGTTTAGGTTCAGAAATTCCTAGAAATAGATAGAATAACTCTTTGGATAATCAGATATGTACATGCTGTGTAACATCCACCAGACTGCAGACCAATATCTGCAACAGGTGCCTGAATGTAGGCCTATTTTGTAGTTTAAGATACATTTTCCGTAAAAGTATTTAAAAAGCCATGGAACATATCCAGCATAGAAATTAATCAATCCTAAATAGGCCTTTAACTGTGTGACTGTGGTTGGTACTGGAGTATTATTTATTGCCCCCTGTAGGTCCTTTGCCTGTGTAATGCCATCCTCACTACTGACATAACCCAAAAATGTTATGTTTTCAGGGTGGCCAAAGATCTGGAAAACAGGAAAAAGTCAGGGAATTTGAAAGTGGTATAGGAATTTTGTGAGAGGTCAGGGAAAAATTTCACATATAGCCTTATTGGGAAAAAAAAATAATGCTAGATCTTTAGTGTTGATAAAATAGTTAGTCTGGCTCGTGTAATTTTTCCATATTTTGACAGTTCTCGTCTGAGAAATATGCCTGGCAGTTCCATCGTTTGGAGCTTCAAACCTACCTGGCTTCCTGGAAGAGTACAGTCTCTACAATCCTGTTTACAAACACATTTCTCAGAAGTGAACTGTCAAAATATGGAATACTTACATGAGATAGACTATAAGTGTTTGTGTTCTCATTACTTTTTTTAAACAATCGATGGCAGGATAGAAGTTTTTGGTTAATATTTTTGTTTTCCTTTGCTAAGTAAGTCCAGTGCTTTTTAGTTTTATAAATCCATTGTTTAGGTTTGTTGTCGGGTTTGAGATGATAAAACGTCAAGCATAGTTTTCTCGGGCTGATCATTACTTCACTCAGACGTATACAAGCGTACACACCCGAACGTGGCGGTAACTCAACTAACTGTACCAATTCCACACAAACAAGTAGTACATAACTAGTCAAATGAGCCTCTGAACAATTTACAATATTCAACACTTTCCCTTAAATTGCTATAGGCCTACATAACAAAATTAGACTAAAACAAAAACATACTGTTTTAAGTGTGTGTCAAAACAAACATTACAGTTACACGACACACACACAATCAGATGCAAGTTAACAGAACAAAACATAACAAAATATATTATCCAAGCCCTAGCATTTCAACAAAATGATTGTGTTTCTCTTTGGTGAGAGGTTTGGTCAATATGTCAGAAACCATCTCATCTGCTGGCAGATATTTTACTCTAGAGTTCCTTGATGTGTTTTCTGAGAAAGTGATACCGAATATCAATGTGTTTCGATCTCTGACTGGTCACATTATTTTTTGCCAAGTGTATAGTTCCCTTACTGTCACAATACACTATGGATGGCTTGGGTTCATGGTCAGGTTGTATTCCTCTACACAATGTTCTGAACTATAAGACCTCGTGGACAGTGGAACTAAGAACCATGTATTCTGCTTCGACAGTGCTCAGTGCAATCATTCTTTGCTTCCTACTGGATCATGAAACTAGACCACCCATAAACTTGATACTGCTCCCTGTAATTGAATGCCTGTCATTATTCCTACTCCCCCAATCTGCATCACTGTAGCTAAGCAATTCACCTCGTGGACAGTGGAACTAAGAGCCATGTATTCTGCTTCGACAGTGCTCAATGCAGTTGTTCTTTGCTTCCTATTGGATCATGAAACTAGACCACCCATAAACTTGATACTGCTCCCTGTAATTGAATGCCTGTCATTATTCCTACTCCCCCAATCTGCATCACTGTAGCTAAGCAATTCAGAGTTACTGTTTCTGTCAAATTCCTATTTCAGGTCCCTGGTCCCGTTTAAATACCTGAACACCCTCTTGACAGCAAGACAGTGGCATTTTTGTGGGTTGTTGTTAAACTGAGCTAAGCAGTTAACAGCATACGAGATGTCTGGCCTAGAAATCTGGGAGAGGTACAGGAGGCTACCAACAGCTTGCTGGTATGGCACCTTCTTGCTGCACTTCACAACACCATCACAGTCACCTTTCATCAAATTCTTCAAGGGGTCTCGAAGATTTATGACAGCTTCTATCGGGGTTGACACAGGGTTACAATCTGACATGTCGAACTTCTTAAGCATACTGTCAATGTAGTTAAACTGATCAATGAAGAATTTCCCGTTTTTCCTGTCTCTGGTTATTTTCATGCCTCACCCAGGTCCTTCATGTTGAATTCTGATTCCAGCTTCCGTTGTACTTTCTTCTGCATCTGTGGTTCATTTGCAAAAATGATATCATCAGCATATGTGGTGCAGACAATAAGGCCCTTGTCCGTTCACTCAAAGTAGACGCAAGGATCTGCTTTAGACTGCCGCAGTCCCATGCCAGTGAGGACCCTGTGCACCTCCCACTTTGCTTCAGCCCGTACTTGACCTTCTTCAGGCGCCAAACTTTGCCGTGAGGTCTTCCTTCAAGTTCTTCTGGGGGCTGCAAATAACCTCACCCAGGTAGCCATGCAAGTATGTAGTCTTAACATCCATATGCACTATTTCCAGGTCCTCCTTAACAGCTAATGCATACAGATACCTTAGTGAAGAGTACTTGATGACTGAGGAAAAGGTTTCCTTGTAGTCGATCCCTGACATCTGCTCGCAACCTTCGACTACCAGCCGAACCTTATATTTTGGTTCGTTGGAGTCTAGGTTTTTTATCTTGAAGACCTATTTTGTTTTCAATGCCTTTGTGCAGTTTGTTAAGTTTGCTCATTAATATGTTTCATTGCTTACGAATGAGGTTAACTCTTCATCCGCTCAGTAGCTTCAGAACTTGTCAATGCTTCCTCTGAGCTGAGTGGTTCATCATTCTTCGCAATGTAGAAAGAGGCAAAATCTGGGTCAACTTTAGGTTTAGGGATGCAGCAAAATCTTCACGTCTGTTTAGATTTAGAGGTCACTTCTGATTCGTCTTCTGTAGCAAAACCACGGAAAGGTTCCTCTTCATCCGTGTCGACAGTTGAGATAGCATTTTCTTGGTCCTTCTCCATCAAATACCTGCAACAGTGGAGTGTCTTCTCTTAGGTATATCTTCGATTTTGGTGCTATTTTCAAGAAAAACAACATCTCTGCTGATGGTGACTTTCTTGGTGGTGGGGTCCATGAGGCGATATCCCTTGGTATCATCACAGTAGCATACGAATACTAACTTTTCAGATTGTGGGTCCCACTTCTTTCTCCTTTCTTTTGGTATTTGAGCCAAGGCTTCACAGTCAAAAATCTTCAGGTAACCAAGATTTGATTTTCTCGAGTACCATGCCTCAAATGGAGTCTTGCCCTTGAGGGCTGCGTTCGGGCAACTGTTGTTGAGGTGGACAGCTGTTGATACTGCTTCGGCCCAATACACTTTCGGCAGTTCCGCAACTTGCAGGAGGCACCGCGCTTTCTCAACAATTTTGTAATTGGCACGCTCTGCGATGCCGTTCTGTTGCGGTGACGCCCTCACCGTACACTGGTGCCTAATGCCCTTCCTTTTCATGAAGCCTGAGAACTCGTTGGCAAACTCTGTCCCATTGTCAGAGCGCATGATCTTGATCTTACGACCAGTCTGGTTTTCTACAAGTGCACAATGTTCCGTAAACACATCACAAACCTGGTCCTTTGTAGCCAATGGGTGTACCGGGAAAAATCATCAACTAGTACAAAGAAATATTTGCTTTCATGAAGCAGCACAGGTCTACATGCACAAATTCTAGGGGTTCTTTTGCCCTAAATGTGCTTAGTGTAAATGGCAGGCGAGCTTGCTTACCCTTTACACAACTTCACATGGATCATTACTCGTATGCAGATTCTGAACAACATTAGCCGTCCCTTTCAGAAAATTCATGCTTTTTCTGTTCTAGTGGCCTGATCTGCGTTGCCACAAATCTTCACTGCTGATGACAGTGTACACTTCCTTAAAGTGAGTGGTCGAGGGATTCTCTCCCGGGAAAATTTGGATTTCAGGCTGTATAATGATTCTATTTAAACAGTTTTATTATTTGATCGTAAAATATACTGCTAGTATTCAGTTTAATATTTTTTATAAAATTTGACTAAGCAAAGAATTTAACAAAGAAATATCTTTATGAAATCCAGAGATATGCCTACACAAATTCAGTATTATTTTAATACCAACAGAAACATAACTTGATTTACAATACACAATAAAATATTTATTCCATTAAGTAAATAAATATTGAATAGGGAGGGTACCCAAAGGCAGGGTGTTAATCTCGAATACAGGCTTCTGGCTGGGTACCCGTTGGTATTTGTATGGCCTCAAGGATGACATGGAGTAATGTCGTACAATGCGGGGAAAACAGGATATCCCAAGATAACCTACCAGCCAACGACAATGTCCGCCATGTTTCCCACATATGTAAGGTCAGGGACGGTCCTGCTGGGATCGAACCCAGATCGCCTAGGTGGGAGGCGGGCAATTGGTCTGACCACTCTGCAGCCGTGGCCCCTTTACGCTTCGCAATAAAGCTGTATGAACAAAATCTTAACACCTGTTTTACACACTCGTGTTTGTGTCACACTTGAACAATATTTCAAATGCTGAAGGAAACATTCACCATAATTGATTAAAATTACCTAAAAAAGTAACAAAAAAATTAGCAGTTAAATTACTAATGTTTATAAGTCAGGCGGATACATCATTGTCCTTCCGCCGAATGAAAGCTGTTTCTCTAATACGGTAATGCAAACAATATTGTTTATAGGATTCATGTTTTAGTAATTAAAAAAAAGAACACTGATGGAAAGATAAATCACGACACGCGGTGCAAACACATGAGTCTGGTCAACATGGCTGGTTTACTGGCTGGCGAGAGTGCATTGTTTCCTGTTATTTGGCTGGGATCGTAAAATTTTTGCCCTCTGGGGCAAGGGTCCCGCCTTGGCACACAATAGTCAGAGCTGTTTCAGCGCTTCAACACCTAGGGAACTTCGTACAGTTTAGAACCCCAGTTTCCGTCAAAAATGTTTATATCACTTAGTTTTCACTTCCTAGTCCAGCATACAGGCTTGAAGCAAAAAACGTGTCAATGGTGGCGTTACCTGTGTATTCTGGAGGCGTTCAGCCCTCAATGCAACATAGATATACAGTCTTTGTATATCAAAAGTTATGAAAGACTGGGAAGAAAAAAAATATATGTAGAAAAATTGTCAATATAAACAAATAATTTTAGATGAAGCAGTGCGTCAAATGCGTCCGTTGCGAGTCGCCACTGGTTAACATTTTCCTCTACTTTTTCAGCAATACACTCATTCCAACTCAAAAGCAAAATTAAATACTTACATATTAAATGTTAAAGGGTTCCCCGTTCATCACTGTATGGTTAGATTAGGAAGTACTTTGGTACTAAGTTATAACACACTGGTTTGAGCCAACCTGTCAGAATGTTGAGCCTTCAGTAATTCATTCAGATAGCTGTGGGCTGTGTTTTAGCTGTAATCTTACTTACCATGTTTGCTGTATTAATTTTCTTGACAGTGATCATGGAAATAATGCAGACTTAATCACTACTAAGCACTCTAGCTTTTATGCAGATTTGTAAATGCCCAACGCATGTCCACCTCTCTTTATCATATCTCTAGCTGGTTTTACAGAGATAAGATAAATTCACAACACGGAATGATATGTGTGAAATAGTTTTTGTAGGCAGAGTAGTTTTGTGACTTTTTTGCCTCTGTTATTGCAGACTGCACCTTGTTTCACTGTAAGTTAACCCCATCCAGAATTTTCTCACAGTGAATTTTTAAATCTACACACAAGTTAGTACACTCATATGGTTGATATAGTAGGCTATGGAGTTCTGTGATGCTGAAAGGCGCTAGTGTAGTTTCACAGTGTTACGGGTCAAGCACACTGTTTAGAAGTGCCGAGGTCAGTGCCGCAACACTCAGATTTTTTGTTGGCAGTGTGTAGGCGACTTTGGCTACCCAGTAATATTTTATAACATAGCTTCTTAGATAATCCAGGGACACTCTGCCTTGAATCGTCTGTGTCCATTCTTTACCTCTGATTACTGGAATGCTTTGGTTTTGTTAGTTTTTTGTAATTTCCATTTATGATTACTGGAAAGATCTGCAACTGGAACAACGGTAAAGTTACTAATTCACTAATGTAACAGAGTTTAAATTTTTAAGTTAATTATTTTGTGTTTATTCAATGAGTATTTGAAGATGTAAAATTATTATTAATTTTTATTTTTTTATTTTTTAGCTAGGTATCATATTTTTGGAGCCCTATTTTAATTTTCATACATTGTTTGACTTCCTAGCTGAACAAATTATTTGAAAAGTATACTAGAATTAACCAGTTTATAAAATATTGATTTTAATGTTATTTTCATTGTTAAAAATTTGTTTTTAGAAGTAATTACTATGTTTTGTGTTAATATGTGAGTGAGAGATTTTGGTCAACGCTTAAAGTCAAGGTCTTCAGCGCTAGTGAGAGGTGACATGAGGTGAGTATGGAGCAGTGCCGGAATGAAAGGGTGGGGGAAACTGGAGATCCCAGAGAAAACTCGCCGACCAACGGCATCGTCCAGCACGATTCCCACGTGCAAAAATCCGGGGACCGACCCTGCCGGGGATCAAACCCGGATCGTCTTGGTGGTAGGAGAGAGGTCTGACCCCTCGACCACTGCGGCTCCTATGTTAATATGTGTTTTATTATATTTAAATAAGATTCCCACAGACCTGGAAAGTCAGTGAAAGTCGGGGAATATTAAATTGGTCTGGGAAAGTCAGGGAAACATGTTTTGGAACACTGTGAGTCAGGGAATATTGTGCAAATATATCAGAGTCAGTGAATATGTTCTGGGTACGACTTATGGTTCGTGCTCCCTTGGTACAATGAAATATAAGGACTTTCTAAAAGTATTTTTAAGGACTGAAAAATTTGTTGTTGCTGCATTTCCACTCAAATTAGTATCGCAGGTGTTTCTGTTTCATTTATAATACAATCATAGCCCTACTTTTTGATCCCAGCTCAGAAAACTTCCTCATTTAACTGACACACAACCTACAACTATGTTATGAAATAAGCAAGGCCTAAAAAAACCCAAATAAATATTTTGCACTGATAATGCTGATAAAGGAAAAACAGTTTCGCTGCAAAATTTGGAATTAAACGTTTGTTTTAAATAAGCTAAGTAACAGTTAGTAACACCTTGTTTCATTATTTTACTAAATGTATAAATACATTTACAACCAGCAAACTTCACAAATAATAATAATAATAAATATGTATTTCTCTTGGAGCGAAATTCCTTTACGTATGCTTCACTGACGTATTTTGCTCCAAACACGTATTATGTTGTTTGTATGAATACGTTAGACGTCCTCTCAAACACACGCCACGTGTTTTTAACTTCAGACTTTGACATTTTATAACAGAAGCCATATGCGTGATTCGTAATAAAAGAACTGCAAAATAGTGTTTCATTGTTAAACTGAAAAACTTCCATGTGCGAAGAATCCATAATTGACTCTGTCGGAAGAAATCCAAACAAATCCGATGCACACTCCGCCATTTCGGAACTGCATTCTCTTTTCTATGCTGCCTATTGAAGAAAGCCATCAATTGGCGTTTCACCTGTAATTTTCTCATTAGTTCGTACGACTTATTCATTGTGACCAACTGTCGAAATCTCACTAAAAACTAATTTTACGGCAGTTAGTACATGTTATTCTAATGAATCATGATTAAAGGCCGTTCACGATAAAGTGAGCACTGCATAAAGTTTTCTTCCAGACGTTTTGTAGCCATCTTTTCTGTGTTTAATATGAAAACTTCCATGTGACTAAAAACCAATTTAAATGTTTAAACACTCTCAAAAGTTAACATATATGGGCCAATAAAACATATTTTTAATTAATTACAAGTTCTGCTATGTGTTCCGTTTATAGTGAACAGGCTATAGAAATGTAGCTTAATGTTGGTAGAACTGAGCCGAACAATTTTTCACTATTTCTGACTTTGAAAAATGTGCATCCAATCGCGAACGTCTAAATATCCGTAGAATTTAACAAATTTCCTCTCCACAGCCCTTCATGCCTTTTCTTCTGTAGAGGCTATGTTTCCTTGTTTATCTATTAGTTTTTTTCTCTCATTCACCTGTTTTTTATCTTGAACATATCTTACATGTTACTGATTTACTTAAAGGCGTCGCCTATTGTGCGGAGCTCAGGAGAAGGCAAGGCTCAGGTATGCGGCTGGTGTTGGGGACAAGCGGAGCGCTATGTGGCCCCCTTCACCAACCTGCCGTTTTGCCTTGCCTTCTCCTGAGTTTCGCACTATACCTGCACATTACATGCTGTCAAGTGATTTAGCTGTAAGGGCAACCTTAAAGTGCGCATCAAATGCCACAACCTGCCAAGGTAATGTTATTATTTTTAGTATGTATTCTCACTTAATAATTTGCTTTTTCATGTGGTTATACCAACAATTTGTTTGCTTTTATAATTAAAAAATAAAAATTAATACTTTATTTTTTGCTTAACAGGAGAGTGATGGTGGAGGATGCAAAAAAATGTATATTACGTAAACGTGTTGGTATAAGCATATTGTCAGGGAAATTTGTAATAAGTGATCGGTGAAAGTCAGGGAAAATCAGGGAAAATCTTTTTCATATTTCTGTGGGAACCGTGTTACAGTAATGATGATGCATTGGGAAAGAAAGTATATGTTCCTGTCCCTGATTTTTAACTTGTCAACCAGGACTGGTTGGTAGCAAATTTGAATGGAATCGCGTAGCTATTTTTAAGCCCAGTTAAATTTAAAATTAAGGATGACATCATAACTGAAAGGCAGTTGGATAGACCACCAGTCATTCTAGTGAATTATGTAGGACAGTAAGGGAAGTAAAAAGAATTCTCAGCTGTAGGCCAAGAATTTTATTTTATTATTCTCCGTTCACTCTAAGTTGAGTTCTGAAGTAAAAAATAACGTAATATCATTGGACTTCGCTAGCTTCTAATTGGCTCAATTTGTGTGTCGCGCCGACGTACTATTTCCAACCGACAAAAGTGTGTACAGTCGGCATCATAGGAAACAACAACGCCGTATATATTAAAACAATATTGCGTGAAAATTTTGTACGTGTTCTCGACATAGGGAAACAAAAATTACACAAACACTTGATAAAAATATTGACATCATGTGTAGTTACGGTATATTTCAAAATTTAATAATAATTGTCAAGTCATGACTAACGATTGTATTCAAATATTTCGGTATTAACGTAACGAAAATTTGGTACTACTGTACATGCAGAAAAAAAGTTGTCAACAAGATGAGTGATTAAACTTACTATAAAGTCCTCCTGGATTATTTTGTACTTCGTTTTGGAAAAATTACATTTTATAAATCACCAAACAATCTGTCGATAATTCACGACACACATTGTTTTATTTTTTTTTTATACATAAAAGATTGCTATGCGAGATTTTTATTCTTGCCTAATAAACATCACCACAGTTTGTTCTGTAATGAAGACGTATATCCACGTTTCGAAAACCATGCAAGACATTTTCACTGTTCACGTCCAGCATCACACAACCTAATCTGCAAGCGACGTAAATATAAACCGACGCGAGGACGGAACAAATTAGAACAAGGAACTTTGGTTCGGACCTACGACCGTGGTTCGGACCACGCGGCCGTGGATCGGACGAACTGGAACGGAAAATGGACGAACGAAAGAAAACATTCGCAGTAACCACAACATTGATGTGTTAACGTGCAAAAATACTTTGAAAAAATAGAACATTATATCTGATTGCGATATTTGTGACTTATTTTTATTTTACTGTTGTAAGTATTACTGAACTAAACTTTTGGTATCTTCAGAGTATCGTACGTCTCTAAATACTGGCAAGTGTACCAAGAAACTTGTACGTTTAGCAGTGCGTCAGTCATTAAATAACTCGTGAACCAACTGTACGGACGTGTCGTCCGCTAATCATAATTAAAGTAATAAACATATAGCGTCGTAGATTGTGTTTGTAACGTCTGTATATTTTAGATATTTGTTAATAAAACTCTCTCATTAAGTGATGGAGTGGTAAATTTATATGTACACGACAGATAACAAAGATCTATTTCTTATGCAAAATCACAGTGCAGCTGTTGCCATGGAATAAGCAGTGTTTTCCTCTGCCACAAGTGATTGTTGCACAAACACACTCAGCTGACTCTCAAACTGTGTAGTACTGTACATCTAAATGAAAAGTACTTTTCTGTAGAATTTTGTGTGAAATTACATGATACTTAGGACACGAAATAAAAGCAATACCAGTACATACTACAGTTGAGCTTTAACAGTTCTTTAATATAGAAATGAACAACAAGTACATCACTAATCAACAGGGTTACCAATACCTTCATATTGAGTGTGTATATTTAACATCCCCTCTCAATTTTAAGTTTGATTTTTTTTTTTCAGATCATAAAAGTTTGTGTTCTCCTAAGCACATTCACGATAACTTCTGTAACACACTGCTCAATTTGAAATTGAACTATGGTTACAACAAAAAATAAACGCCTGTCTGAAAAAAAAAACTCTCCTCTGAGCAATGTTCAACTCGAACTTGACCTAAAAATTACACTTCTACATACACAATTTTAACTCTAGAGCATCTCTCAACTGTACAAACTTTTTTTTCAAGGGTTTTGTAAAGAGGACTGCTATGTTTGTATTTGACTCGACATAACTTACTTTCAGCATGTCTTTCACGACAATGTCTTCTAGAAAATGGAACCTAATGTCTATATGCTTTGATCATTTTGTGTTCTCATGATTATTGATCATGCAAATAGCACCCTGGTTATCCACTAGCAAATTCCCTTTAATTTTTAAGCTTGAAGTAAATTCTGAAAGAAGACCTTTCAAGAAGATAAGGTCTGTCGCAGCCACACTACAAGCAATATATTCTGCTTCCACAGAACTTAGAGAAATTATTGGTTGCTTCCTCAAACACCAAGAAATAAGATTGTTGCAATGAAATGACATTGTACCACTCACACTTTTTCTGTCTACCTTGTCCTCACCCCAGTCAGCATCTGCATATGTGGTGACTTTGGTAAAAGCTTCAACATGCTTCTCATAAGTAAGTTTTTTATTCAATGTGCCCTTTATGTAACGAAGCACTCATTTAGCTGCTATCCAAAGGGTAGTGTTAGGTCTGCCTAGGATATGACGTAGGTTGCATATGCTATGTCAGGTCGGGTGGTTTGGGAGAGATAAATCAAGCTACCGACAAGTTCACAATATGGTACATCTATGACGGGATCAGCCGCTCTTACTTCGACTCTTTTTTCCATTGGTGTTTGTGCAGCCTTGCAATCCTGGAGGTTGTACCGATGCAAAAGCTCTTTTATGAGTTCTTCTTGGCTGATTTATATCTTGCATGCAGTCTTTTTGGTGTCATTACGTAGAAAGGATCAAACTTCTCCCATATCTTTAGTTGAAAATTCTTTCTTGAGATTGTCCGCTATCTGTATAATTTTTGCTTCTTCTTCAAACAGCAGGATGTCGTCCACCCACAAAACCAACCACACATTACCTCCTGCATACAAACACGCATCGTATCTTAATCTCTTCAGTCCACATGCTTCAGCAGATTCATTGAACCTCTGGTTCCAGCACCTTTGCGATTCACAAAGTCCGTACAGCGAACACTGTATGTAGTTTCAAGGTTTTCTTTTTTCCTGTAACTCCCTCTGGTCGGTAAATAAATACCTCTGTGTCCATCTGTTTTGTATGCCAGTCTTTCTGCAATGTGCTGGACAAAGCAAGTTGTATTGTTGATAATTTGGCTACAGGAGCATACACTTCACTAGCAGTTTCAGACTGAAAACCCCTGGCCACTAATATTGCCTTCTTCATTCCATTTGGTTTAGTTTGGAATACCCACTTTGTTTCTATAGGCTTGACCCCCTCTGGCAGTTCTGCTGTTTTCCACGTCTGAAATTTATCATGCGCATCTAATTCCTTTTGAATGGCAGTTCTCCATTCATCACTATGTTTACAACTTCATTGTATGTCTTTAGATCACTTTCACTGAATAGACAATATGTCTTATACAGTTCATATTGCTCTAAATGTTTTGGTTTTGTCACAGTTCTCTTCGTCCTACTTCCTTCAGAGCTGGCATCTTCAATATCATTAAAGTCTTCATCATCGCTGGCTTCTGTAATGTCGTTTTGTGTTGCTCCCTGATTGAATGTTACCTCTTCTTTCTTGACATTTTCTTCCTTGTCTGCACTTTTCTCAAGGTCTAATGTATGAAGGAGTGTCTTCACTTGCTTTGTAGAGCAGATCCCCTTCGTCGAACGTCACATCTCTAGACACAATCACTTAGTTTTTTACTGGATCCCAAATTCTGTATCCATTAGGACTGTACCCAACGAACCTGGTTGATGTTGCCCTGGGTTCCAACTTGTCTCCTCTCTGCAGTTTCACAGCCCAAGCTCGCGCCCCAAAGATCCTCATTTTTTGCAGGTCAAGTCTACCCTGAAAGAGATTTTCTGGTATTTCCCCTTTCAAAGCTGAAATTGGGGAACAATTCAGTTGGTATGCTGCGGTCCTTATTGCCTCTCCCCATAAGTGCTTTGGTAAGTTTGTTTTTATGAACATAGTCCTTACTTTGTCTAAGAATGTCTTATTGAGTCGTTCAATCTTCCCGTTGCTCTGGGGTAAATAGGGTGCTGTATACTCATACCTTATTCCTTTACTTTGACGCACAGCCCTTAGATGTTCTGAAGAGAATTTCCCACCATTGTCGCATCGCACACGAGAAGTACAGTTCATACCCTCAGATTCCAGGTACTTAACAAAATGTAACAAGGTGTCTGCTGCCTCACTTTTGTTTTTTAGCAGGTACACAACACAAAAATGTATGTAATCATCTAAGACTGTTTAGTAATACCGTTCACCTTTGCAAGTTTTCACTGTCACTGGCCCACCGATATCCATATGTACTTTTTGTGACCCTGGAGATGTATACCTTGGGAAGGGTAACCTATTTGCCTTACCTTGCCGACATGCGTCACACACTTTGTCGGATGTCAGACGACCCATTTACTTCAGACTGTTTCGATTTAAATGTCCCATTTGTTTATGCCACATATTCTCCACTGATGAGACACAGCGCTGCTCCTGGAGTACCTTGAACTTCACAACATACAATTTGCCATTTTCACCGCACACAATGTTAAAACCATTGTGGTCTACAATTCTCGCCTGATTTTAACTGAAAATAACCTTCTTTCTGGAGTTCACCACTTTCTTCATAGACAGGAGGTTGAAGGTCAGGTTTGGAACTATGAGCGCTTCTATGTTGATTGCTACACTATGTTCTTTGAGTTTCAAGTGCCCCTTATTATTTGCTAACAGCTCTTCCCCATTGGCCACCTTTATTTTTACTGGGTTTTCCAATTCACTTACTTCCGTCATGTGCTTACACAGATCAGTCGTGACGAGGTGGTCGGTGCGTCCTGAATATAAAACAAACTCAACTTCTTGTTCATTGCTGTTGCTCATGAGCAGCATTGCCACAGGTTACAGTAATAAAAGAAACTTCGTCCTTGCACAAATAACTTGCTCGACCCTGTCCCCTACCACGAGCTGGTTCATTCTGCTTCCTGTAGCGGCTTTGTTCTCTTCCACGACCACGAGTGTTTTGTCGCCCCCTCATTGGACAATCAACAACCAGATGGTGAGTGTCCCCACATTCGTAGCACTTCCTTACCTTCCTCACGAACTTGTTTTCTGTTTGTGGTTTTAATGCACTGAAAAAAGTTTCTTCTCCAGCAGTCCCCTGAACATTCCTTTCCTTAAGTTTGGTGCCTAGAAGCCTAGACTTAACAAAATCTAGTGTCAGTTCTGCATCCAACGCTTGTAACACAGTCACCACTTTTTTGTATTTTTGAGGAATAGTTAAAAACAGGTGGCACACTAAATCATCCTGTTCTAGCTTAGCTTCTAGGTCGCGAACGAGACTGTAATATTTATTGAAATGTTCTTGGAGCGATGTGGTACATTTCAGGGTAAGTAATTTCTTCCGTACCTGGAGTTTGGAAATGGCAGTTTTCCTCTTGAAAATGTTACTGAGTGATAGTAACATTTGCCATGTTGTTTTCGAGTCCCGTACACAGTCAATATGGCTATCTGTGACATAATTAATTACTACATTCCTTGCTTCTTAGTCCTTTGCCTTTTCCCATTCATTTTCTTTACTTGACCAGTTAGGTTCCTCGTCTGCAATCCACTTCAACCCTTTTTCATCCAACAGTGAAAGCACTGTGAACTTCCAATTTTCGAAGTTTATGTCTGTTTAAACTGGATATGCTGTTGTGCTTAGGGCAGCCGCCATACTTAATCAACAGGAATGCATAGACGTTGTTTTCTCCCATTACCGCACAATATTTTACTTCCCTATTACAGTTCGCATATCCTTTAACGCCGCAAATACTTTGCGTCTCATAAGTTCGGCCATCGTGATCTGGGCCCATAACCTGTGAAATTACATGATAATTAGGACACTAAATAAAAGCAATACCAGTTCATACTATAGCCGAGCGGCAACTGTTCTTTAATACAGCAATGGGCAACAAGTACATGATCACTAATCAATAGAAAGAATTACCAGTACCTTCATATTGAGTGTGTATATTTAACAATTTGTACATGTGATTGGCCTCAGAACTGTCAAAAACAGGAATTCTTATGTGACACAGGCTGTAATTTTATTTGCAAATATAAAGTCATATAATATTTTGTAAAGTTTTTGACTTTTAAATGGTTAATTTGGACAGGATGGTCCAAGGTTGTTTTTTTTTTTTTTTTTTTGTGTGAACTATCCAGAGTACATCTCTATATATAAAAGAGAACACTGACTGAATGACTGACTGACATATCGAACTGCAACTCAAACTGCTGAACCTAGAACCGTGAAATGTTTTGTGTAGTTACCCCTTGGGTTGTAGGGAGCACTAGGAAGGGCTTTTTCGAAATTTGACCTCTAAGGGGGTGATAGGAGTGAAATGTATTTTTAAAGAAAAGTCGATACAGACACACATTAAAATGCATACTAGCCAATTTCAAGGTTCTTCGAAGTTCAGCATTTGAGGGGGTGAAAAGATATTAAATGTTTTTCCGATTAATTATCGATATCTATCAAATCCTTCTGGATATAAAGTTGGTTTTCAATTCAATATGTTGCTTGCGTAAATACCCAAAAAGGAATTTTTGAAGTTTTTGAAATTCGACCTTCAAGCAGTAACAAGGGGGAAAATACGATTTTAAAGAATCGTCTATATAGCTGGAACACAATTGGCTATTGTCATGAATTTTACTTCAGTTGGTTATGTAAACAATGACTTAGACAGTACACCAAATGTTTCAAAATGTGGTTGGTATTAATGGGGTGAAAATATGTGAAATGTTTTTTTGATTATTCCTCCATATCTATTGAACCAATCGAGATATTGAAGTGCTCTTTGCTTTAAATTGATGCGTATGCAAATATTCAAAATACAATTTAAATATATTTACCAAATTTGATCCCAAAGATGTAAAGAAAGGGTAAAATTGGTTTTTGATTCACAATAGTAATATATAGACCCAATTGATATTTTATATAGAGACGTGATTTTTGTTTAAGATTTATGCTTACTCAAATACCTGAAAAGTAATTTCACAAATTTTTGAAATTCCCTACCTGAGGAGGTGAAAAGTGTTGAAATGTATATATTTAATTAATCATCAATATATCTTGAACCCAGTAGGCTATTGTCGTGTTTTTCACGTATAAGAGTCACCAGTTAAGTAGTTAAATGTAATTCAAAGGTTTTTCAGGATGATGATTAAGCAAATGGCTGCACATATTTTAAGATTTTTCAAAATTTGAACTCTCAGTTCTGTACAGGGGTGATATTTTTTTTTTTAATGAATGATCAATTTTGCTTTTACAAAGCAGACTATCAATGTGATTTTCACTTCACTTGAAAACTTGTACAAAAATTTAAGTTGTGAAATTAAGATTTTTTGAAATTCGACACCTAAAGGGGTGCAAAGGCATAACACTTGTTTTTTATCAGCAGATGATACGTATCTAACCAGTAGAGACAGAATGATGCTTACGTAAGTACCTAAGAATGTTAAGCACATTTTTTATTTTATAAGATTAGTAATTAATTATTAAGAATAAAACTTACTTTATAAACTTTTAAGACAGACGATTCGAAAATCTAGTACAACCAGTGAGAAATAAATTATACAGGAGTTTCATTCTACAATTCTATCAATATGTTTTATTGTACAACCCCTATGAGCCTAGGTAATTAATATTTAATTTTTAAAATTAGTTTTCGTGAATAATTTCAACATTAGGTGGCAAAGTTTTTTGTAGCTACTGTCTACTGTTCGAGAGGTTCTGGCTGTGCAAACGTGCCATTCTGACACACAACAGCTACAAGGCAGATTAAATTGGTGCAATTTGGATGAAATCGTTCAAAAGTGGTAAAAATGGATTATGCTGTGCACTGTCTTCTGAAGTTCCTTGACAGCATCAGTCTACATATACCATCACACTAACCTCAAGGTTGGAGCACCAAATGCGTTCATATTTCTGCGCAACATTATCCTGCCAAACCTCCTTAATTGCATTTAACTAAGGTTTTGAAAACAAAAATGTTATTGAAAGCACCATCAGCAATGGTTGTGCTCGAGGGAAATTAGTCTTCAATACCAGGTAAACGTATTTCATTAGATTACCCTCTTATAGTTAGAAGATGTAATTACCCCACAGTGTCAACTTAACTGTGACTATAAATAAGGCAGAGATAGCTACTTATCCTGCTGCAGAGTTAGCTTAACAAGCAGCTTTGTCATTCTAACACTTGACTGAACTATGTCTGGTGTACACAGAGATTTTTCAGTAAAGCAAATATCTGTTATGAATAACATATGCGAGCATACGTCCTTAATGTTACACAAGTTGATAACTACTGCAGCGATGTAGTGCTGCCATCTGAATTCACCATCAGGCCCCAAATGGAAGAAGGGCCTGAACTAGGGGATTGTCGGGTGCCACAATTAACGAGAACCAATGAAGTTCAGGTGCGCGCATCTCACCCATTTATTAATATACTACAGTCCCACATACTGTACAACATGGTTGACATGTCACTCCAGGGCACTTACGAGTACATGCCAGCGGCCCTTGCAAGTATCTCTAGACTAACAGTCTAAATATAACTACAAACTGATGGCTCTACTCATATTGCCATAACAACGTATGTCTCAGTTGGCCGCTTAACTCTGTCTGCACCATGAACTTATGTCTGACTCCGCGGACTGCTAGCTAACAATAGCCTCATGCTCACTGTGTGGCGGGCTGGCGGACACATCACTGACACCACAGTTTTCGCCTGACAACTGGCCAATGGCGGGCAGTGAGCTACTGGGTGTGACACACTGAGTGTACACAAGGCGTTATAATCCCTTACGCGACATTTAATTAGGTGTGAACACTTAAAAAGCGTTTAAAAATAATTTTTTTATATTTGTGCCAAATGCTGTTAAACTTTTACACATCAGATAACATGTCATTTCCCCAAACAAAAAAAAATGTAGGCCCAATGGTTTTTGTGTAATCAGTAATCACTCATCAATGTCACAAAATAGATGTTACAGCGTAGAGAAAATTTAAAAACATTTTTATTAACAGAAGCAATATAATTCATATTGATACTAAATGCTATGAGCTACGACACCTTTGAAATTGTAAAGGGAGAGATTTTGGAATTTTTAAAAAATTAATGGAAATTAGTAAATTTCTGCATACCTTTGAGTTGTGGTTGCGTATGAATTTTTCAAAACTAACTTTTGTCAAACTAGTCTTAAAATGCAGTTTCTGTAATTTTGATTTCATAAGTTAATTACATTATTTATTTTTTTAATTTTTTATTTATTTATTTATTTATTTATTTAATTTTCTCTATAATGCAACTGCCTTTTTTGTAACATTGATGAGAGATTATGCAAAACCTATGGTGCCGAAATTTTTCTTTATTTGGGGAAATTACATGTTATCTGATGTATAAAAGTAGAACAGTATTTGGCACCAATGTAAAAAGATGAATTTTTAAGGGTCCTATATCCTTAAATTTCACCTAGTGCAGCAGTAAACTTTTACAGCTAACCACATTCTCTGTTTGACTGATACAGTACAAAAAAATTTTTACTGTTTTTTTTTTGTAACACATGTATTGTTTTGAAAAAAATTTTATTTAGGCTACTGTTTGTGAATATTTCAAATAAGTTTTGCTTGAGTTTAATAGTTTGCAATATTTATTCAGTCTGCAGTAGATGTCGAATTTATGTTGATATAGCCTACTAGTTGCAGACTCGGTCAGTATCACTCTTAAGCTCTGAAAATATTTCTGTGAGAATACATGCTCATAATAATATAATAAGTTGTCCACAACTATAAATAAACTCTTCGCCTACTCAGTTTCATAGAAACCTTCGTAAAATATCCATGCTTTAAATCAACAAATACAACCATTAACTGAGCGTATGAAAATCTTATTGTAACAATCCGCTGACAAAACAAAAGTCACTTAAGCCTAGTTTACATCAATGATAACATTACTAATAATGCGTGTTTTGAACAAAGTTATTAACAATGTTATAAAAATGCTTGAAAATTGTTGACAACATCATGTTATCAACATTCTGTTTTTAACTTTGTTAATATTTATAAAATATGTTAATGACATTTGTTACCAACATTTTGTTGAAAACATTTGCCAGCAACTAAACTTATGAATTTTAGAAACTTGTTAGTAACTTTGTCACCAACTTTGTCGATAACATTTTCCGGACCCTGTCTAGGGCGGTCTAGATAAAAGGCTGTTAGTAACAAATGTTACTATAGGCGGTTCGGGATAAAGTGAGCACTTAAAACAGCCCTGCTAAAGTTCTATTTATAGCCAATTTGTATCTTTCCGCACGGAATGGCTAACAACGGGATATGTCTAACCTCTCTAGACACATCACTTAATGCTTGTGCGTTTAAGATAAAGTGTGCAGTCTGTAGGAACCTACTTAGTTTGATCTAAAAAAGTTTATTAATTATATAAAACACAAATTTGTCATCAACTTTGCTATTAACATCCGTTCACCATTCTTACAACTTTGTTAGTAACATTGGTGTTGTCAGCAATGTTAACATCACATTTGCGTTCAACACTGCTGTTGTGTATTCAGGGTGTTGTGTCTTTAGTGTATTAGTTAGTATATTGTTTGGTGGAACATGTGGACAGTTGGCAACCATGGGATAGTGAAAGAGTTACACAGCTGTAGTGTAGAGATTGGTGTTGGCAGACAGTGTGAGACAGCAATGGACCGATTGATGTGATGCATGAGTTCTTGTATGTGTATAGTGACTGTATACCTTTACAATGATAGAGTAAATGTTGCACTAATGTCATTGTGAGTCTCGTAGCTAATGGGCAACATTCACATTTTTTTCTGATGATGGTTTCACAGCCAGTTCGGTACAAATATCATACGTACAAAGTATCGCAGCTCTCAGTTGAAAAATGTGAAAGTTATGGCCAATTGAAAATATCTCAGTTTGAATGCGCGCCAAAACACGGCTGGCGCGCCTGAGCGCTTGTGACGTCACACCTTAGTACGCGCCCGCCCGCCGCCTGTGTTTACATGGATCGTGGCGGTAGTTTACTCCCAGAGGTTAGGGTTTAACGTCATGGTAACGGAAAATAATAAAGTACATCATCATAAAAACGTTAAATGGGGCATAATACCTCAGTGCACAAGCACTTCGACTGCAACACTGGACAAAATATCCATCACCGTCCCGCAAGAAACATGTAAACGAAAGAAATGATTGAACACCATTCGCCGATGGTATGAAGATGTTTCACCGAAATCAGTTTTTTTTATCTGTGAAGATCATTTTGAAGTAAGTAAATGTAACTTATTTTACTTCTGCAATAATTATTTTCACAAAAAAGAACTTAAATCGTGTTATGTAATTCATTATTTCTTAAAAACCTTTCATCATGAGGTCATTAGGACTAACCTTAAATGCGAGTTACGTCAGTCTACATCGACCGGGAATCACTTGATTAAATAGTTTAAAATCATTTGTAGGTATTTACATTAGGTGGGCCTATTGTAGTTTATTTTTTATCAAAGTTCACACATTGACCCAAAAAGTATTGTAAATGATAATGAAAAGAAAAAAACACGTGTACGTTGGCGCACATTATGCTGATATTTCAACATTGAAAATAAAGCGTAAATGAAAAAATACAGTGTAAAAAGATGACAGAAATATTAACAATAATTTTGTGAGATTAATTTTACCTATATATTTGCATAGCATCACAGTTAATTTCATTTAAATAGGCCGCCTCCTTTATAACACTGAAGGCTGCACAAATTATTGAATGCCAACTAACTGCAATTTTTATACTGTACATTTGACATGGAAAATGACAGTTTGAAATTGAATGCAGAAGACACACTATGTACAAACCATTTAAAGAACTCCACAAATGAAAAGGAACACACCAATCAGTGTTTAAAAAGCAACTGAAAACATTGTTGTAATGCAAAATCAAAATACGGTAGGCCTATATCAAGTTTCTCTTCTATTTTGTACATACTAGTATGTGCTTCATTCTATACTTATGTTTTTACTTTTCCACTCTTTGATTCCATTTCTTTCCTGGTGACAGGGTAGAAATGGTCTTATAATATTAAACAAGATAATGGGAAATATTTTATCAGTACTACAGAGCTATTGAAGTATAAGCAAAACAATTTCAAATACAATCCTAATTAAAACATTTGTACCAACAATTAAAATAGGCCGATACATTATACAATTTTATATATATATATATATATATATATATATATATATATAATATTTTAATGAAACATGGTCACAACACTCCAACATTGGGACAGTCACGCAAAGTTATAGTATCCTGCTTGCTCATGTTATAATATGTTTGTTTATTGAACAAAATTTTCATTTAAATTAATTTGTGTTTTACGCAAGCAAGATATTCTATAAAAAATGACAGTTGCAACAGGAGCACCTTTTTTGTTACACAGGTAACATTACTCAAAAAACCACCTTCAAATATGGACGGTATTGGTCATTCGGGATAAAGTGAGCACTAAAAACTTAACCTTTGAAACATGTCACTTGCCGCGACTACGTATAATTTAACATTAACTATAGTTGTCTTTGTGCTTGTATGGTTGGCAGCGAAATTACTCAATATAGTTCCATATATTTGCCTATTTAAATACAACAATATAGAAACAAACTCAACCGAAATTGACATTATTGTAATTTATATTATTAATATTTTTTTAAAATAAACTTTATCGATTCCTACTGACTGCACAATTTATCTTACACGCGCAAACATCAAATGAGGTGTCCAGAGAGGTTAGACATTTCCCGTCGTTAGTCGTTACGTGCGGAAATATACGAGTTGGCTGAAAATAGAACTTTAGCAGGGCTATTTCGAGTTCTCACTTTATCCCGAACCACCTATATCAAGCACCATATGCTGTTGGTTAGAATATCCCAATAACATTAAACAATGATGACAATATTGTTTTTGTATGTGGCGTAGTTTCCCGTATTTTGGGAAAATACGGTTTTAAACGTTTATCTTTAACTTGTCCTAACGCCCTTAATATTGAGTTTAGGTGAACAGTGCACAACATGTTTTCGTCTTATTTTGTTCCATACTTTAACCTGTGTAAACATCGGAAGGTATTTTTCGGGATACTCTGTATTTGATACTAAATGGGCCAAGTGCTGTCACCGCACCGCAAGAACGGTACTCGCGTGGCGGCCACTGGGATAGCCCTACCGGCCAAGTTGCGCCCGTGCCACCAGCAGTGGGTGAGTGTGCCTGCGACGGTAGCGTAACTTCAAGGTAGGCCTACAAAAATTAAAAGAACCAGAATATTTATGATTCACATATGACTTACAGTATGTCACTACAGGCAAACAACGTCCGCAGTACGTATTTTCGCGTAAAATATTCAGTTTTCCACGTAACATTCGGATTCCTACGGTCATGAATGCCGCTTCCGTCACGCAAACCACGAACGGTTATGGCTTTCAGTACTGGTACTTCATTATATTGCGAGGCAATTGTTTTTAATACCAGTACAGCATTTTGAGTAGTCTTGTACTATATATGACTACTCACATGTACGTTTTATGTTACTTGTCGGTAATGTACCGTACTTTAGAAATAAACTATGAGTAACTTGCCTTTGTAATTTAATTTAATTCGGTTCCGCTCCAATGACGTACTGTAACTGGAATTAAAATAGTCTTGTATCATATCAGAATCAACTCGGGGCAGATTATCACTTTGTGCTTTAAAAAAAAACATTTATTCCCGCAAGTTCAACAAACATATCGTTTATAGCCTCTATCTGCCATGAGCGCAGCCGGAGCGCGGATGCGGATACTAAGGTGTGACGTCAGACCAGTGAGAAAGCGTTTCGCGGTCACGTGATAACGCCCGGCTAAATTACTGTTTTTAATCTCAAATAACTAAATTCCTACCGATTTTCACGGGGTAAAAAGTTAATAGTTACATTTATATGTGTATAAAGGAGCATCTCGAGCAGTTCTAGACATTTCTATGAAATGTGAATGTTCCCAATTGTACCTACAAATAACGAATGCAACAACTGGCGACGGGGATGGGATCGTGTATCCATTAATGAAGTAAAGAGTCATTCACATCATCACACAATGGCTTCTTTGTTAGGCAGTACTGAAGAATTCAACGTGGTGAATTCGCAAGGGTGGGACACTTATGCTGAGCGTCTGGAATTTTATTTGCAAGCAAATTATGTCATGGGCAAAGAGAAGAAGCATGCTGTATTACTAAGTGTATGCGGGCCAAAAACATATTCGGTAGTGATATCACTAGTTTCACCTGCTACCCCGGCTACAAAAATCTATCAGCAAATAATGACTATTTTGAAGAATCACTTTGCTCCGAGACCGTCAGAAATTTATCAGGGGTTCAAATTTCATCACCGCGATCAGAATGACGAATACATTGCAGAATTACGAAGGTTAGCGGAACATTTTAATTTTGGGAATAATTTGGATTTGGCGTTGCGGGAATGATTTGTGTGCGGTGTGAGAGATGAAACAGTGCAGCATCAATTATTGTCGGAAACTGCTTTGACATTCGCACAAGCCGAGGAAAAGGCTCTTGTTGCAGAGGCTGCTTATCAAAACACTCGAGACATTCGTGGGGCAGTAACATAGTCCGTCAGTACTGATTATATAGGACAGGCAGAATCTCACAGCAGTGTGCCACGAACTACAGAAATCGACCAGGTAAGTAGGGCAAAACAAACACCCAGATACAGCCAAGGGTTTAAGTGTAGTGGTTGTGGTGGACCACACCTGCGATCTGCTTGTCGATTCAAGAACGTGGAATGCAGTTTTTGTAAACGAAAAGGCCATTTAGATAAGGTGTGCAGGAACAAAGCAAAGGGGCTGAAACCTAACAATAAAGTTAATACAGTTGAGCAACTACAAGAGACGCGGGCATGCCCACATGCTGCCCTGGGGGCATTGAACCAAATGTTTACCATCTTTGGAAGGTGTCAGTTACAGGCTCTGCTGAATTAAGCACAACAGTAATAATAAATGATCAGGCAGTAAAGATGGAGCTAGACATGGGGGACTGGAATACCAATAATTGACAAAATTACGTTCAGGGAAATTACCCAGATGGTCCTACAAAACTTTAGGAGAGTATGTGTGTGTTGTAGGATTATAGCAAACATGTCATTTGAGACACTAGATTTGTGTATGGTGCAGGTCACGTACGGCAAGCGGGAAGGTACACTCCCACTGATTGTGTCCAAAGGTCAACATTGTTCTCTGTTAGGCAGGAACTGGATGGGTGCTCTGGGAATTGAAGTTAAGGGTGTGTTGACGGTGACTGGTGCAGTATCACAAATAGTCTCAGAATTCCCGTAAGTGTTTGGTGAAGGGTTGGATGAGTTCAGTGGACAACCAATCAGTTTCCAGCTAGATCAGACAGTTACACCGCTTCAATTGAAACCTAGGGCAGTGCCATATGCTCTTCTTCCTAAGATTGAGAAAGAAATAGAAAAGTTAGTAGCCCAAGGTGTATAAACACAAGTTACATGTTCCGAATGGACCACACCCATTGTTCCTGTGCCAAATGGTGAAGTGAGAATTTGTGCCGACTATAAAAGCACATTGAACAAAGCATTGAAGGAAAACCTATATCCTGTACCACCTATTAACCAGCTGCTAGCAAAACTATGTGGAGGTAAGGTGTTTTTTCAAAAATTGACTTGGGGCAAGCATTTCAACAGTTATGAATTGACGAGAAAGTGGCAGCAGCCCAAACTGTAATCACACACAAGGGGGCTTTCAGGGTGAACTGTCTACAGTTTGGAGTGAGTGTAGCACCAGGAAAATTTCAAAGGTTCATGGAGGACTTACTGGGTGGTCTTGACAATGTCGTGCCATACTTTGATGAAGTGCTAGTGAAGAGAACGTGAATGGAAGAATTGCTTACCAGTTTGCGACAAGTCCTACATCGATTCAGAAATGGTGGTATTCGTGTCAAGGCAGAGAAGTGTGTTTTGGGTGCCCCAGAAGTTACCTTCCTAGGTTATGTAGTAGACCAACATGGCCTCCGGACCACGCCTGACAAGGTACATACAGTCCATACATGAAGCATCAACACTATCCAGCAAGGAAGAGTTGCAGGCATACCTAAGCCTTCTAAACTTCTACTATTCATTCCTGTCAAACAAGACTAATATTGCAGAACCATTGTATAAGCTGTTGCAGAAGTCGGTACCTTGGGAATGGATGGACATGCACGGCAAAGTTTTTGCAGCTACCAAAGCCCTTCTAACATCAAGCTCATTGCTGGCACACTATGACCCAAACAAGCAGCTAATTTTAACCTGTGATGCCTCTCCATATGGGATTGGTGCTGTTCTGAGTCAACCGAACAACCATGGAGAAGAAGTTCCAGTTTGTTTTTATTCACGTACTATGACATCTGCTGAGCGAAAATGCGCCCAGATAGACAAAGAGGCATTAAGTAATAGACAAAGAGGCATTAAGTATAATTGCTGGGGTCAAGTAGTTTCACAACTACGTGTATGGACGACTATTTGAGATACGCACAGATCATAAATCTTTATTACGGCTCTGTACTACAGACGAGGTTACTCCAAACATTATCTCACCCAGAATGCTCCGTGGTTGCTGACATGACCAAGACAGATTCTTTGCTGGCAAGAATTTGCTCATGGGTGGGGAGGGGTTTGCCAAGTGAGAAGCTAGGGGAGGAATTTCAGCCTTTCGTGAGGAGACAACATGAATTGTCACTATATCGAGGATGTTTGCTGTGGGGACCAGGGAAGTTATTCCAGCAGAGGCCCATGATCACATCCTACGAACACTGCATGCCTGCCACCAAGGAATAGTACGGACAAAGGCTTTAGCGCGCAGCTATGTGTGGTGGCCTGGGCTTGATAAGGACACGGAAGAAATGGTGCAGCAATGCGAGATTAGCCAAGCTTCACGCCATGCACCACCAAAAGCTCCAAATCATCTGTGGGAGTGGACCAGGCAACTGACTATGCTGGGCCTGTTCAGGGTCAGATATTCCTGATAGTAGTAGATTCTTATTCTAAATGGCTCAAGGTTCTGCCAGTGGCATCCACTGATGCTAGAGGCGTATTTACAGTATTGAGAACTCTATTTGCTACCTATGGTATTTCAGATGTGATTGTTAGTGACAATGGCACAGAATTTAGTTTCACTGCATTCACCACCTTTGCCAACAACAATGGTATCAGACTAATTGAAGTAGTGCCATATTCTTCATCAAATGGTTAGGCTGAGAGGATGGTTCAGTCAGCGAAAGAAATGCTGAAACGTCTGAGTGGCAGTGATCTGATGCAGCAATTAGCCAGATTACTGTTAACACAGCACGTAACGCCATCGGCCCCTACAGGAACAAGCCCAGCCGAACTGCTTATGGGTTGTCTGCCTTGATAAGGTACATCCAGATCTTGCGGCAGACATGAGGCAGAAGCATGAGGACAATATGGGTCAAATTTCTGCAAGGAAGTTTTCACAACAACCCTTGGTTTATGCCAGGAACATGGGATGGGGGCCAAAATGGTTACCAGCTGTCATTGTTGAAATAAAATGCCCGCTGTCATGCCAGGTAGTCGTCAATGACGGAGTGAGGATGAGGCAACACATTGACCAGCTACCGCCAAGATATACAAAGTCCAGGGAGGTTGGTACAGAGACACCTGTTGCAGCAGGGAATGACATGACAGTGCCCCCAAGAGCAATGTATGGAGGAGGAGAGGGCTGTTCTGCACACGGTGAGGGACAATCTATACAAGGTACTGGATCGGAGGTGAGAGGACGAGTAGACCTACCTCCACCATCTCCGGATGAGCCTGTGGAATTCAGAGGATTTGTGACTAGTGTGCCCATGCCTGCGAAACAAACAAGCTCTTCCCAGTATTGGCCCAGGGCAGGTGAATCAGATGAAGCTGAATCTCCACTGCAGACCAGGCAGATCCGAGAGAAATCCAAGCCAAGCTGGACAAGGGACTATGTCATGTAACAGGGGGAGGGGTGATGTGTATTTAGAGTATGGGTTAAGGGGTGTTGTGTCTGTAGTGTATTAGTTAGTGTATTGTTTGGTGGAACATGTGGACAGTTGGCAATCATGGGATGGTGAAAGAGTTACACAGCTGTAGTGTAGAGATATGGTGTTGGCAGACAGTGTGAGACAGCCATAGACCGAGTGCTGTGATGCATGAGTTCTTGCATGTGTATAGTGACTGTAGACCTTTACAACGATAGAGTAAATGTTGCACTAATGTCATCGTGAGTCTTGTAGCTAATTGTACCTACAAATAATGAATGCAACAACTGCTATAAAACAGTAAATAAGCAGCGCTCATCGTCGCCTTCAGTTGTTTCTAGTCTCGCGCGGGCCGGTGAATAATAAGCCGTGACTTTCCTGACACCATTTCAGGACACTGCGCAAACACGTCTAGGAATACGCTCACATAGTTTGGTCTCTGCCGTTGCTTTTCTTGTGCCTGAGATGGTAGTGCTTATGTAGACCCTCTTATTGTTTAGGAATTCCGGCTTAAGTACAGGGACATACTTGTCTTCAGACTTATTTACAAGGTGCAGTATCTGATTATATGGTAGAATGTACTCATTCTTTTGTAAATGAGTGAACCCTCGATAACTCGGACCTCGATGTCCTGGACTTCGGATAACTCGGACAGAATTTCAAAAAACGAAATTAATTTTAATTAAATTACTTTTTGGTCAAAAATCATAAGAAAATTATGTCTGCCTCATTTAAGTCCATCACATTTTATTTAAAAAGAGTAATAAGCTTTAAACGCAGTTGCTAATCGCTACTTAGCCTTTAATAATCCCACCGTAAAATATCTGGCAAGTTCCGTGTAGTTAAATGTTGCTAGCGAGGCGCGCGAGTGGAGATGCAACTCAGCAGGCCGACCTCCCTTCTTTATCTTTCCTCCCTCTTCACCGCGCGAGCCATACACGTGTGTGCGTCATAAATAAACATTTCAGTATGATGCTGGTGAATTGGACGGTAACTACAGGTCACAATGGCACGTAAAAGGAAATTTATTTTGTTCTGGTATGTGCAATAAATTCAAGATTGTAAAACAATTTGTTCCGGACATTAATAAAAAGATTAATAGCCAATGGTTTGCATTGCAATGTAGGCAAGGTGGTGAGAGGGTTTTACGACCCTTTAACAACGTCTTACAAGCCGATGAGGGTGAAGTGAGGTGAAAGAACACAACATCCATGCAAGAGCAAGGATTCGAACCCAGGGCCTCTCGCACTGTAAACTGGCGCCTAACCCACTGCGCTAGAGGCCGGCGCGATATAAAAAACCAGGGCTTAATAAATTATAAAAAAAGGGGGGGGGGTAGAAAGGGGCATTTGCCCCAGGCCGCACATTCTAGAGGGCCTCGCTTTGAACAAGTTAAATGATTACAATGAATGGGCTTTTATTGAGTTCCCATTAATGTTGATGGTATCTGTGAAATATATTTTAAGTTTAAAGTGTGTGTACAGACGTCACTGATCTATGACGATGCAGCCAAGGTAAGATAATATGGAGGGAGGCCTATAAGCGCACATTATCACTTCAACCACCGCCGTGACTTCAACTAAACAAAAAAAAAAAAAAAAAGGAAAGGTAGACTGAGATTTACGTTTCTCCTGGCCTCCTATTCTAACAAAGAAGCGCTGATCGTTATTTCCCATTCGAGATGTCAATTCCGAGAAACTTAGAATAACCCCCAGGCAACGTCTGGATTGGTTCAATGATACATATCTGGAGGAGACGGTAAAAAAATAGTACATCAGTACACGAGAGATTGTGGTGTGATGTGTTGAACTGCAAGCGGCAGCTGACAGACTGACTAATCTCATTTCTATTACGTACAGTAATTTAGACACTTGTCCGATACGCAACAATTTATGGTCTTAAATACATTGTTTTAACTTTTTTTGTTCTTTACTTTTGGTTGTTTTTACCCCCATTTAACTCAGCTGAACGTGATAAAGAGTTTTATTGTTTTTTAGTGTGACAACTTGTGTAAGAATAAAGCTGTAAATTATACATGTTTTATGATTCAGTTTATATGCATAAAATGAAATTTAAAAAATCCAAAGTGTTAAAATGAGTTCACAAATTTCTGTACAGTGATCCAAAAGAATTGTTAATTACAGTACCGTATCTGCTCTCGTATAAGAGGAAAAATATTTTTGTGTCTTTGGAACTCTGTAGGTGAGCATAATTATCAGGCTAGCACATCTCGTGAGTTGCGTGTGGTCACGTGCGGTGTTTGTATTACTGTTGAGACTGTACCAGTTGACCTTGACTACTTCTGCTCACGCTCTACCTCCCTAGCTTATCTCCAGCAAATATCTCTCACACACACATGCATGCACATAGACTGTCGCCAGCCAGATGAGAGAAGGGGGTGAGAACTTTTATGGTTAAGAGTGCCTTGGTGCCAGCTTCTAGCACAGATAAAAAAAATGATCAGCCAGAAGTAACATAAAAAATAAATAAAAAAGAATCTGCCAGCCCAGGTTGTTTGACATTCTTTCGTAGTTCTCCACGTTACAGTGATAATTTCCCCACTACCCCCTCCTGTAAATTGATACGTACAAAGCAGTATATTTGCCGCTTCTTTTGCTGGTACTGATTTCCTCACGTTTCTTGTGATTGACTGATTACCCCTCCTTCCCGGACGCCCCTCGATAACACGGACAAATCGTAATTCGGACAGCTTCTCCCCCCTTTTAGTCCGAGTTATCGAGGGTTCACTATGTGTTCTGATCAATTTCTGGAAGTACGTTTTCATCCATAGTAATGTTATTCAACTATAATTCAAATATTTTTCCAGGATGTGTTTTGACTGAAATTCTGGACTATGCAAACCAGGATAACTAGCATTCACATACACTACATCTGAAACTGTGGCAAGAGACTTAAAACTATTTGAAACCAGATCACAATGGATAGCATTATCAATTAATCTATTTACAGATATTGACAAAGTTACAGGAGGCAAAGTGTTTTTAGTGCTTCGACATACAAATGTGATATCGATAGGATTAACTACAGCATATAACCATGTAATATGAGCTCTCTTAAGAACAGGTTTACCCAATTTAATGATATTGGAAGAACAGAAATTACTGATATTTTTTCTAAAAAAACAAAGCTGTTTCGCAAGATGGCTCACTTTTATCATACAAAACAAATTCAGATTTACATACTGTGACTCCATGTGATTTACTATTTGCTTATGCATTAGTGTCCAATAGTCCATAATAATTTCTATCAGTGGGTACTCAGTTGTAAAAAATCATGTGTTCCGAACATTCTATGTTGCATCAAATTTGGAACAAATACTTGGTAGATATGTACTTCATGTAATTCAAACTGAGTTACTTCATTTTCCAAAGGTATTTCAATTACAAGCCTTAACATTTCCCTGTGTACAACAGCTTGGACTCTGGATAACCCATAGTAAACATATAAATTTTGAACATCAACAGGAACTGTGTTGGTAATGTAATACTATCACTTATAGTTTTCAATATATCCAATAACGTCTGTGGCTTAATGAGGATACTACTAAGCTCATGGTTAACACTACTTTCTATAGCTTGCCTTAAATTACTAGATTCGAAATGGGCATCGGTAAGAGCTTCACCAGCTCGCAAAAGAATTCCTTGCAAATCAATGTGAAAACTGACAGTAAAAACATTCTGTGCCAACTTTTCTATGTTCTGACTTATGCCGTTGTACAAAGTTTCGTAGTGACTAATATATGCAGTAGCGATTTTACGTATTATCCTGGTATGTATTATCAAGAATTCTGTTTTCTAAATTTCTTTAGAAAATCACATTATTGGCTATATATCATATACAAGACTCTTAGACTGCAAATCAATTTTTTCAAGACATTGATTCAAATTTTCTAAATCTTCAGAAGTTGCGGTACCAAACATGGCTTTAATTATTTTTCCACCTACGTCAAACAAACCTCTCTTACGTCTAACTTTTACATCCTTATCAGGCAAAAGATGAGCAAAACTATCAACTTCTGTTTTAAAGTTACTGTAACTATTACTCAGCTGTTGTAAAGCAAGACCAACATTTACATCATAACTACTGTTATCATGAATACTAGATTCGTTTTCATGTACCTCATGAACTAAATCTTGTTATCGTACCAGGCCACAGGCCAGGAGGAGTTACGCCTGGTCGCAGAAGGTGTTCGCCGAGTTTGTCGGTGGCAGGTGTTCGCTAGTTGTTAACGGCAGATGTGCGGTACCTGAGTGTGTGTGGCGGATCAGTGACGGCGGCAGGGCGTGTGAACTTGTCACCGACGTGCGACACCTGCCATCCCGGCCGCCGCATGTCCATCTGCCAGTGCAGGACACGTGGCTTCGCCGCCCCCTCTCTCTACCGGCGCATGAAGAAGGCAGTCTGGAAGTAGCGGCCGCGACGGACGGAACGCGAGACGTGGCGTGCTTCGGGACTCTGATTCGTCCAGCGAGAATTACGTAACGCGCGTGTGCAACTATCCGGCCCAGTGTTCTACTTTGTTTTGCCATTTGTAGCTGGCTCGCTTAAGGCCGTAGGGTATGGGGGTGTGGACCACCCCATAAGTGTCCATGTAAGGTGTAGTTTTATCCAGGTCCTCCCTGCTTTCCCCGATACGCAGTTGTTTCGACTCGCCAGGTGAGAGAGGGGCACGCCGGCACAAACAGACCACAATCCATCGAGCCTCGTGTTCCCGGCTACACGCTTAGCCGGGCGGCCCCAGAACATTCCAATGCAGCTCCATTCCTACCTCACTCTCACTGGACACTGCGTCAATCTAACACATTCCTTAACAAATTTAATTCTTCAGACAGAGCATAAATGTTAAAACTAACTACTTAAGTACTCACTGTCGGACACAATATCATCATCTTGATGTTCGAATACAACACCAATATTTGAGGGTGTCACTTGAATATCTGAAGCTAGAATACAAAATAATAAACTACACAACACTAAGGACCAGCGACGGGCGGATGTTTACATTGTAATTCTCGGGGTCAGTCCTCTTCTTCAGCAGTAGACAGGTGCAGCAGCACCAAAGTACAGCTTCACTCGGTTGACGTGCACAATGATGGATCTGAAGGGCAACTGCAGCTTAAGTGTGACTGGAGAGCACACTTCCAGAACTGGATATGGTCCTTTCCATGGTGAGTGAAACTTTTAAACTTGGTTTTTCTTGAGTACTGGATTGCTCAGGTAGACCAAATCTCCAACTCGGTACTGTCTGTTCACGGCTTTCTTGTCTGACTGTGCTGCTTGCTGCAGAAACATGGCATGGTTGCGTTGCTTGACTGTCTTCCATGTGTCCCATAATTTTTCTGCCAACTTGACAACATGATGGTTACAAACCGAAGGTGATATAGTCAGATGTTCATAAGGGGTAGACATCTTCATGCCATGTATGACTTCATACGGACTGAACTACGTGCTTACATGTACCTGGCTGTTATATGTGGCGCACGCATATATATAGCAAATATACATCCCAATAGTCATGTCTGTTGTTCACGTAGTGTCTAGCTATCTTTGCAATGGTTCAGTGCACCTGTTCTGTTCGTCCATTTCCCTGCGGATGTCCTGGTGTTGTGTGTAACTTTTTTTACTCAACAATGGTCGACAGTTGCATCATAAGCTGAGAGACAAAGTTCGTTCCTTGGTCAGTGAGGATCGAATCTGGTACTCCAAACTTCAAAATCCACTGGAGCACAAATGTTCTTGTGACTTTCTCAGCAGTTTCATCAGGCAGCAGCTTCATAACTAAGTATCTTGAGAAATAATCTAACATTGTCAGAATATATCAATTTCCATCTGACGTTCTTGGTAATGGACCTACAATATCGAGGCCTACGGTCTTTTAGTTTCAGGAAGTTATACTAGGGCGGCTTTTGTTTTACTTTGCGCCATGTTTCGATTACAGGAAACACACGCGTTTACACATACTCGTCTACTTTCTGTTGGCGATTTTCCCACCAGTACCTCTCTACAACCTCATGATTTGTATCTTTTATACCACGATGATCAGAATACACAGAATTGTGAAATTCCTGTAAAATTCGTTGTTTTGACTTGGGCACAACTAATCTCAAGTCTAATTGTGTTTTTCTTAATAACAGACCATTTTCTTCAACAAACCTAGCTTGGTTACGGAAGAGCTTACACTCGTCGTACTCTTGTTGGGCAGCGAGCGTCCCTTCTTCCGCACTAGGTTCAATACTACGTACTCAACAACTCATGTTATCAGCATTGCCGTGTTTCTTACCTGGGCGGTGTTGGACCTTGTACACTCAACTGTAAGGACCATCTGATCAGTCTACCACTGGGATCCTTTAAACCTAATATCCATTTTAGCGCAGCGTGGTCGGTAACGATAGTAAATTCTTTTCCTACAAGATAACAGCGTAAATGCTTCACACTCCAAACTACTGCAAGAAGTTCCTTTTTGATCACGGAATAGTTCTGTCCTGCCCTGTTCAGTTGCCTTGAAGCATATGCAAATGGAAGGTCATCATTTACAACTTGTGAAAGGAAACTACCAATAGCAAATTGGCTAGCATCTGTGGCTAACACAAATGGTTTACTGAAATCTGGATATGCGAGAACTGGTGACGAAATAAGTGCTGTATTTAATGCGAGAAATGACTGATCATGGAGTGGGGTCCTCTCATATATTACTTGCTTCTTCAATAGAACAGATAGAGGTTTTGCTGTGACGGCATAGCCATCAATAAAACTATGATAATAATTTCAGGAACCAAGAAAACTTTGTAGTTCTTTTTCATATGTGGGGGTCGGATACGACTGGACTGCATCTATCAGTTGTGGATCTGGACGTACACCTGACAAACTTATAACACGACCAAGATAATTTACTTCGCTGACAGCAAAACGACATTTCTTTAGTGACAATGACAAATTTGCCTTGTCCAGTCTGCCAAGGACTGTCCTGAGTCTCTCTAAAAGCTGTTCCATATCTCTACTAAATATAATGACATCATCAATGTACATCATGCATTGTGTAGGGGTCGAACCACGAAGCACACTGTCCATAAGTTTCTGAAGTGTTGCCAGGCCATTTATCAGACCAAATGGCAAACGAACATACTTGTATACACCTGTAGGCATAATAAACAAAGTCTTGGCTTGATCATCTGGGTGGACACCTATCTGGTGATACCTGCTAGTCAGATCTACAACTGAGAGGATTCTGCATTGCCCCAAGTGGTCCAGAGACTCCACTATATTCGACAATGGGTACACATCAGGCAATGTTATCACATTTATCGCACTGTAATCCACACAAAAACTATATTGCGGCTCTCCTGACTCAGATTTATTTTTAACTATGATAATGGGAAAAGCCCAAGGAGGGTCGCTTGACTCACGGGGTAGAATGAAACCAGACTGGAGATGTTCTTCAACCATGTCTCGTACTAACTTCTGCAGACGATAGGGGACATGATATGGTTTCATGGATATCGGCTTGTGATCCCCTGTATGTATATGGTTCTGTACTAAGGGTGTTACAGGTAGCTTACTTCTATCTTTAAAAACATGTTGATATTCACGTAACAGTGGTTTTAACAACTGCTTATCTTCCTCTGACAAATGATTTAATTTACTTGAGAGATCAATTTCTCTTTCAGGCTGACTATGTTGACCACATGACTGCGAGTTCTGTATACTACCTGACTGATTCAGGTTTCCAGACAGATTCAAGGATTAAGGCTGACGCGTACTATGAGCATAATTCACGTACGTTTCTTCAGGACAAGAACAAGAAAGGATTCTACCTTTTTCTAACAGCTCTAATGCTGTAACTTCTATTCTACGTGGAATTTATACATCCACTGGACTCATGTTTACAAGATTTACAAGGGTTCGACCTTGCCTTCATGAGGAGTAGACATACATACACTCCTGGCGACATTACAAAATTGACTGTTCAGCACTTCACATCCATGAACAGGTTCTACGAGGACAAGACATGCACTGTCTTCGTCTTGAACACAAGAAACAGGCACAGTGATACGGACTATCTTTCCTACAACCGGAGGTAATTTTTCGGCCCCTAGTAGGCATATGGCGGCTTGAGTAAATCCTGTTGGACGAGCTTGGATTTGCACTCCCTTATTGTTGTTCTTTACTCATATAACCTTACCATCAGAGCACTGGCATAGGGAGTAACAATCATTCCCTAGATGCAGGTGCTGTTCTGCTACACTTATAGCAGCACAGTATTTCTTTAGGAAATCCAGACCAGTCACACCAGAATAACAATTACAGTTATTCTGCATGACTTGAACACACATGTCAACCTATCTGAACAAGAACAGTGGTTTCTCCCAAATTCTTAAGCTTGTGGCCTGCGAGACCAGATATGCCAAACCTTGGCTTGCGGAGACTTGACAAGACATCTCCAAAAGCATGTTGCCACATAAGAGACACTTGGACAACAATATCAATTAATAATGTGAGAGGTCTTCCCTGATAACTTACTTCTAGAGTAAAATCATCTAAATCACTGTCAGTTGTGGTAGCTGGTACGTGTCTTACATAGGACTGTAACTAGTGGCTAGTGCCATCCCTTACTCGTTTAACTCACCTGAATATACATCTTCTCATGATTCCTTTTGTTTTCCCTTAGAGGGACAGTTTCGGATAACATGGCCAGTTTTTCCACTTGCAAAACAAGCTCCTAACTTCTTTCTACATTCTTGAATTGTGTGTCTGAACTTCTTGCAGAATTGACATTTAGCAACCAATTCACATGTTGAGAATACAGACTTGTGAGACGGCTTACTTGAAATTTCAAAATATTTTTCAGGACGTCTATCTGCTTCAACAACATTAATTGCGGACTCAAGAGCTTCTCTGATTGTCTGCGGGCGAGAAATGCGTGTAAATTGCCTATTTCACCTTTCAAGTCATTCAAAAGTGTATCAAGAGCACGTTGATCTGCTTCCTCCTTGATCGCATTGTTGCGTCCGAGGTTATTACTTGACTCATACGTATTTGCATTTATTTTACTAATTCTGTAGGCAAATTGTTCGACTGACTTTTTATCCTGAATTCTTAAACGATTAAATTGTTCTCCTTAGAATCTATTAGTATGCTTCCTACCAATGTGATCCAGTAAAAGCTTCTTAAGCTGGGCGAACTGTGTACATTCTTGGCATGCACTATCTGCTAGAACTAAATCAAGAGCTTCTCCTGACAACCTAACTTTCACGACCGCCTTTTGCACAGTTTCAGTCCTGTTACCAACATTACTAGCTTTGATCTTTATAAAAATACTCTAATGTCATCAGATTTACCACTAAATATGGGAATGGTAGGTAGTGACGTCCGTCAGGGCTTCGCCCCTAACGTTATTGAGTCCGATGTGACTCCTGTCATGTAGGCCTATATAGTTATGTAGTGTGCCAAGGTCGAATGAAACATAACCTTTGTGCGACGTACTTTTTCACTTGCTGAGATGAAGTTGTTTTAAAAGTGTCAAGTAATTAATTTAGTCTCAACCTGTGCCTCAAGTTGCCTGTGTTATTTTCCACTGAAGCTTTATTGCTTTTAGGTTAAGTGTGTGTTTTGTTTACATTTGCTACGTTATACGATACGTTGCTACTTGCAACACCAACGTTACAGTTTACGACGTTCCTCGTAAATATCACACAGGTAACACGGGGTTTATCTATCTCGGCAGAAAAAAACTGAATGTTCGATTCCTGGCTCAGTGAATCTAACGTGAACTGCTCTCGTAGGGCATGCAATTAAAAAAACTGATTTTTATTATTTTAAGAAAATGAACATCGCATACTCTGGGTGCCTACTGCCGCCCGTGTTAGTTTTCAGTTCCAATATTCAGAAAAATTATTCATGACGAATGATATCATGGGGTGCCTACCGCCGCCCCTGATATCCGAAACAAATAGATGAAAATTGGGACCTTCACTCTCCCTCGACGTCCGCGGCCGAATGCCTCCACCCACTTTCCCCGTCGCGGCTCTTCCCTGTCTTGGCGGCAAACCACCCTCCCAGTCCAGTGGTCACGAGGGGGTGCCTCCGGCCAATCAGTGTCGAGCATCCTACAAAGCTCCACCCTCAGAGAACAGATTCTGTTTCAATTCACCTCGCATTCTTTTATTTTCAAATTGAATTTTTAATCTACAATTAAATATTTTATATAAATTCCAAAAATTGCACGTTACAAGTTTAAAGAAAAAAGGTTGTGCTTAGGGTATAAGGTATTAATCATCATTGTTTAGTATTTAATCTCCATTCTTTTACTGTTGAATTATAATTGCAACGAGTCGTCAAGTACAGCAGAAGTGGCAAGCCTGGGGCGAGAGAACCAGGAAATCACCGCACTGTGAGGAGAAAACCGGGGAATCACCACACTGTGATAAGAGAAACGGGAATCACCACACTGTGATGAGAGAAACGGGGAATCACGGGACTGAGGGGGATGGATTGAGGTGGTAAGGTAGCGTCGAGGAGAGAGGTAGAGAACTTCGTCGGTTGCTTGAACTTCGGTTGGTAGGCGTGTGGGACGCCTTTAAGAGCCCACATAAGAGTGTATTGACAAAGAAATAAAACTGTTTAGATTTCCGCGAGTGACTTCAGGGTTAGAGCCACGCGGGCGACGTCACACCCTGAGAAAGAGACTAGCCGGGTCTCCATACCCGTAATCCATGGAGTGGCGCCCTAAACCATGACCGTCTAATATATCTCTCGCTAACCCTGGTAACAGTAGTAACGTGAAATTTCGTACAGGCAATATGTTACTTTGTGACTTGTGATCTCTGTTACTCGATTTAGACGGCGAGCGTGCAAATTGTTGTCTAAGTTCTGAATTTTCATGTTGGAGAGTCTCTAGGCACGATGCTAGAAGTTTCAAAGCAATTTTTAAGTCGACTTCCTTGCTATAAATGTTTACAGTGGAAGCCATGATAACGAGTATGAAACAGAAGAGTAGATAAGACCAGGGATGTAGCCACGTGGGGAGGCATGCGTCGGTAAAACCCTCACTCGGAAATTGCTGACCCACACTAATTTTATCCTGTATATATGGCAAGGAATGTTATCTCCTTGTTGCACTAAGCAGTTTTTACCGCCTGGCCGGAGCGTGAGTGAAGGTGGAAGGGGGAAGAGCTACACTAGAATACTGATGGTTCCATTATGACATTCGTAAAATCGCTACCTTTCAAAAATCGATTGAGGCCAATTTTGCCCTCCATCCCTATACCAAATTTAAAAATTGCATATTTTCTGCAAAGTATATCCAGTGGGATCCCGATTTTCGTAGCATTTTCTGGGATAGTAAGACAAGTTATCATTAAAATATAAATTTAGATCACAAGACTGATGTCTTCCGATTAAAAGGGAACCACTGAACGGTAAATATGACAGACACACGTCCTGGAGAAAAAAAGAGAACACAGAGCACAGAGTGTCTTCTCGCATACACGTAGTCCGACATCCGTATCGTATCACACGAAAAATGGCAAGTAATAACTGAAGTTTAAATTTATATCATTAGATAGACATCTTCCGATTAAAATCACACCCACGAACGATCGATATAAATATAACCTATCCATGTCACAAAAAAAATAAAACAACAAGCACGGATGCCTGCTCGTGATCGTGTAGTCTTGATGCTCGTAGCATTTCGTGGAAAAATACACCTAAAAAGGTTTACAAGACTCTTGTCAAAAGAAACTAAAATTAATGTCGCACGCAACATTTATTTTTCGGAGGCCGCGAGGCTGGTGTACTATCCTTTGCAACACGAAAACAATGAATAAAAATAATCACGTGATATTTGAAGACAAGCCTTTGTGCTCGACTACATTCGGTACTTGTGCCCTTTTAACGATGACATGCCCAGATATTTTGTGTAAGGCGAGAGTCAAGTTAATGCAAAAACGGTGCTGTCAACGAGTCCAAACTAAGTCACTTATGTCGTTCTTACCCGTTGCGCAGTCGTGTTTACTTTACAAATGCTTGCCTGGCTGATGCATAGTGCCGATAATGCGTCTCCCTTTCTTTTTATCTTGCATTCACTCAGCTTGCACACACTCGTGCACATGCGCACACATACACACACATTCTCTCTCTCTCTCTCCACCACGGCGCAATACTATTAGCAGTCCCTCTTTATCATCTTTGAAGCAGACAAAGGTAAACGTGCGTCAATCACCTACATCACGGATAAATTCCATGAAGCCGATGATCTGGCCAAACCGTCTGTACCAGAAATCCTACAGCCTGGAGGAAGTTGCAACACAAGAAGCTTCTCACTTCACCAGGAAAAATGAATAAACTACTAAAAACTTTCAAAATTCAAAAAATAACACAGTGGTTGTATGCGGGTAGAATGGGAAACAAAAAATCCTGTTGTGCACACGGTAACAGAGATTATCTTTACCGACGTTAGTATATGCGTGCAAGTGAGCTGATAAGGGGAAGGGGAGGGTTCCAGGTTAGATGTCAGCAAGATATTTTTCCGCCAAGGAGGTGAGAATATAGATTGACGTTTCCCGTGAAACGAGTTGCAAGTTGTTTCCCACGCTGCTGTTTGGGAAGATATGTGAGGGAGACTTTGTTAAAATTGGGGTGTTTATTTATAATGGATCTACAGAAATTGATGTAAAAGTTACATTTTTTTCATTTAGTATGTTACAATATTTTTTACAGGTAACCCACACTTCCAAATTCCTAGCTACATCCCTGTAAGACATAATCACCTTAACTCAAATGCAGTACTCGGTCATCTTAATTGTGGCGAGAACTTCCAGTAGACATGAGGATAGTAGGTTGACTGTCCATCTCCAGGCAGTAGAGTTGCGAGGTGGCGAACAGCCTTAATTACGGCGATACGTGGCGCACGCGGTAAACAACCTGTTTACATGTTCTTGGTCTACACACGGCGGCGCGAAGCTCTTGTGTGTTCGGCTTGACGGATGAAGCATATAGGCAGCAACACGGCGATAACTGTTGCGAGAAGTACGAAGATCGAGAGAAGGCGAGAGACAGCTATAAACTGTCGGCGGCGTGCGATAAGCACAGTGTCTGCGGCTGGCGGGTTGGCGACAGTCTGGTGGCATGCCACATTCCAGGGCGGCTTTCTGCACTGCTGTACTAATATACGGACTTCTAACATGCCGTTTTTCACCACGTAACTTGTCTTCATACACGAACACGGAAAAGTTCATCACTCACGATGTTCACAGTTCCAACGAATACAATTGCGACACGACAAAACAATCACGCTTGTCATATACACGACTCGCGCGATACTTCACGTGGCAAATCATCTCGTATGTTCTATTAAATGATTGCTCAGTCGAATGATCACTCCATCCCACTTCTGACACCATTAAACTTGTAAGGGTTTTTTGGAGCAGGATCGACCATTGACTCGCCAATCACGCGGTCGTGCGTGTTTGCGTGCAGAGTCTGTCGTGCTCAGAACAGCATTTGTTGGATGGTTAGGTGACCCTAACTATAAATGATGAACAAATCGCATTCTGACTACACCCATTTAACATGTTCACTCTAGATAAGCTCTATCTTGAGTTCCGCTTCTCCCAAGCACGTCTTAACATACTCATGTCTGGCAACCAACTGTCCCGTTTCCCGGTCCAAAGAGACAGAGGGGTGGGGGCAAGGCAGGAGAGCGCACTAGGCAAGGGGGGGTGACTACACACAAGCAGTAGGTACACTCAGAGACATGGTCCAACATAATCAACCCTTATAATCACTTGTATTACTATCATAATGACATAACATTTGACAACTATGTTCTTATAATCATTCTCTAATCTTAAAGTTAATCCTAATTTTGACATTGTTAAAATATTCTTTTAAAAATTAAGTAATTGAGTAATTTAACGTATAGTATCATTGGCAGGTCAGTTTATAAATGCACTGTAAAAATATTTAAAATTATTTAACTAAATGGTTTACGATTTCTGGTGAGTTTAATTTGAAAGTTATTTATGTTCACCCGTGGTTGTTTATGCAGATGGCTCGTTCTGTGGCCTTACTTCGTCAACACGCGAGCAGGAGTGCGCAGTGATGCTTTGTCTCTCCCCGCCCTCTCTCATACACCTGGCAATCATTCTTCCTTTATGTCTTGATCTTCATTTCTGTGAGCGAACTGCTAGTAGTTCAGCTAGTCGTTAAAAGATGCAGTGGAACCTCGTTAATACAATCCCTGTTAATACAAAGTGGTTTTCTCTTCCCTTGGAATTAGGTGAGAAATTAAAAAATAAGGACTACTAACTTTAATGCTGCATAAATATTTCCTTTACACATAAAATAATGAAATACCAAGTTCAGTTGTTAAAAGCAGCCATTGGGGGTGATGATAATGTTTGCATTTTGGGGATAAACAGCCTAAAAATTTTTATAGAATTTTTTGTGTTTTTGTAAACACCTGTTAATACAAACCTTATTATTACAAACTGCACAAATTTCAGTCCCTTCAGGTTTGTGTTAATGAGGTTTGCCAGTAGCAGGTCTGTACAATGCTTATCAAGTGACTCATCGTGGAATGTGAACCATTCCATCTCTGATTGATGGGCTTGTGTTTGCAGTTGAATTGTAGCAAACTGGGGCATAAAATAAACTTAAACCATAAACTATTAGACAATGTAACTACAAACTGTTATTCCAGAAATGAAACATCTTTACTGTTATGTTTTCCTCACATCTTTTAATGTCCCTTGCACTAAATACAGACTATTTTATCATTAAGATAATGTCACACAACTGACAACGTACATTGTGTCCATCATTACCCATGGTCCTCAGTCACTCGTGCCAACTTAACACACACACCACCTTTCCTTTCACACTAGATTATTATGCCAACCCATGCATCTTAATTTTAAATTCACAGAGTACTTGCAGGGTTAGACTGGTGAACAGCTACATGCATCAAGTTACACTCTTTGTCTGATACTGCTGACCCTCACTACATTCATTAGATCATCATCATCTTATTACGTTCACAATAGTTCATCACTTTCACTCACTAGAAAACATCATCATCAACTTATTACCTTCATCATCCTTTCCTTTTCAAACAAGGAGTACATAGCCTTGCAGGAGAGAAACATAACAGACAGAACTGAAGAAAGCACTGATTATTTGCTAGCTAGGACACTTATTGTTAATGATATAGCTAAACTACTTGGGCACTTTAGGTTTGTTATTTACTACTAGATTCTGTATCTCCAGCACTTTAACCTCACTTCCACTCTTGGTGTAGACTGGTGAGTTCACCTCACTCCCTGGTTTTGATGTTGCTGTTTGTCTCGTGGGCGACACTTGCGGTACTCTTGCCTGTTCAGCCTCTGGAAAGCCCTTGAACTGAAGTCCAAGTCCAAGCCGGACCTCTTGACTGTGCACTTCCGATGCCAGGTGGGATGGCTGCAAGTGGGTAGAGTTCCTGCGAATGTGTTGGCCCTCACGATCTTGCACTACAAAGGATTTTGGAGTTGCTGCCTTGTCCACCAACTCTGCAGGCTCCCACTGTCCATCTCTAGACTTTATCCTGTGGACAGAACTCCTTCTTCTCCCTCACTCACTGATCGTACCATTGCTTGCTTTTCACTTGATTATTCTTAAGTGCTTCCACTACTCTTTCCTGCACACAGGGTTTTAGCTACTTCTGCTCTATGGGCAGTTTCATTCACAAACTGTGACTCATTAGTATCTGAGCCGGGACAGGCTTAGCCTGGACACTGGGGTGTTGCGGTTCTCCATTAGCAGCACTGGTAGATCATGAGCTGGAGTGGTTCACCTCCTCAGCATGTTCTTTGCTATCTGAACTGCTTGTTCAGCCTGTCCATTCGACTTTGGGTACCGGGGACTTGTAGTGATACTTTCAAAGTTTGCAAACTGCTTGAAGAGGTACGAACCAAATGGCATGTTGTCTGACACAATGTGCTTCGGTACACCTTGCGTAACCAACACAGATTGTAGACCTCTTATGACTTCATTGGTTTGCTTGTTCTCTACTGGTATTATTTCCAGCTATTTGGAATAGTAGTCCACTACTATTAGTTAGCTAGCTGCGTCCTCTGTAGTCGCACAATTCGACCCCCACTTTTTCTTATTGCTGTTCAGGTATTTCATGGGACAGTAAGGGTTCTGCTGGATTCCTGTTTTTGAGTTTCAGGCACACACTGTGCACTGGTTCACCAGTATCTCTATGTCCGCAGACATTTTTGGCCAATACAAAACTTGTCTCACTCTTGCTTTTGTTCTTTCAATGCCCAAATGGCCCTCATGGAGTTGGGACAGCACATTCTGCCCCATTGTTTTGGGCACCACAACGCAGTCATTCATAAACACCTAGCCCTTTTCTATGTGTAACTTATCTTGATTGGTGAAATACACTTGAGCTGGTTGGCTAATCCCCTTCTTGTGTTCAGGCCACCCTGTTTGGCAGTACCTCGTGATGGTGAACCGTCTCATCCGATACATCTTCCGTGCTGTGGTACTCACTTTGCAGATAAGATCTGGACAGTAAGTCAGCCACATGCATGCATTTGCCTAGGATATACTCCACTGACAGTGTGTAGACGAATCTTCATCTGTTGCAGTCTGACTGAACACAAGGACCAACGGCTTATGGTCATATACAGTGTATCATCTCTCCCATATATAATATAATGGTGAAACTTTTTGCACCAAACACAATGCTCAGCATCTTCTTTTCCACTTGTGTGTAGTTCTTTTCTGCAGGTGATAAGCTTCGAGATGCATATATGATTGGTTGTCCATTGCACATTAAACAGCATCCCATGCCATCTTGTGATGCATCACACTGCATGGATAGTTTTTTGCCGGGATCATAAAGAACCAGGACTGGGGTACTGCTGACTAACTTCTTGACTGCTGTAGTGCTTCAGTGTGTGCTGGCAACCAATGCCACGCGCTGTTATTTTTTAGTAGGCCTAGTTCTTGCAGTAGAGCTGTAATACTAGTGAGATTGGTAGGAATTTTCGCAAATAACTTACGAAGCCCGGCACTCGTTGAAGTTCCACCTTGCTTGTAGGTGTCTGTAGTGTTAGCATTACCCGTACCTGGTCAGGATCTGGTTTCTTGCCCGCCTTGAAAAATACATGTCCAAAATACCTAATTTAGTTTTTCTTGAACTGAAGCTTCTTTTCATTCAGTTTGACATTGGCCCACTGGGCTCATTGTACTACCTGCAGCTGGACTTTGTCACGTTTGCGCTCATCTACGGTAGCAATCAGCAAGTCATCAAAGTAGACAACTACCCCTGGTATGTTACCGAATATGTTTGTGTTCACTCACTGAAAGTTTTCTGCGGCATTTGACAGGCTAAATGGCAATCTCAGGAATTTGTAAGAGCCAGAAGGTGTCCTGAAGGTACAATATTGACTTCACTGCTCGTCTTCTGTTTGATAGAACCCATGTTTCAGGTCCAGTACAGTAAACATGGACATTTAGTTTAACTGACAGCTCAAGTCATCCAATGTCGATATCATTCGATACTCTCTACAAATAGCTT
>PNEQ01131711.1:0-48544 GCA_003012365.1 Medauroidea extradentata
GCTAGTTTCTGAACTTAGAACATAGATAACAACTAGAGAGCTAGTTTCTGAACTTAGAAGATAGATAACAACTAGAGAGCTAGTTTCTGAACTTAGAAGATAGATAACAACTAGAGAGCTAGTTTCTGAACTTAGAACATAGATAACAACTAGAGAGCTAGTTTCTGAACTTAGAACATAGATAACTACTAGAGAGCTAGTTTCTGAACTTAGAACATAGATAACAACTAGAGAGCTAGTTTCTGAACTTAGAACATAGATAACAACTAGAGAGCTAGTTTCTGAACTTAGAACATAGATAACAACTAGAGAGCTAGTTTCTGAACTTAGAACATTGATAACAACTAGAGAGCTAGTTTCTGAACGTAGAACATAGATAACAACTAGAGAGCTAGTTTCTGAACTTAGAACATAGATAACAACTAGAGAGCTGATTGCCTATCGCTTTCCATGCTGTAAAGTGATTCCTAGATCTAATCAGCTGTTGATGGACACCGAGCGAAATAAGTTTCTTATTTATTACTGCATAGCAGTGAGCACACTGTATTTAAATATCACTCACATTTAAAGCAGCATATGCAGAATGATTCGCTGTCGCATATTACCAGTATCCATCGATTCTCGTTAATTTTCGTGTAAAATAAGAGTTTGTTGACATGTTCTGTTTGCATTGTCTTGGTGTTTTCGTTGTACAGTAATTTAAAGAATGAATAAAAATGAATCTGTTGTTTATTGATTGTAAAAGATACAGTAGTCTAAAAATCTCATCTGTCAAGGTCTTTACAAATGGATGTCGCAACATTAATTCTTTTGTAGTGGTTTTCGTACATTTTGCATATCGCTCGATGTCGGTTACACAACAAAGGCACCAAACTATCTCTAGTTATCCATGTTCTAAGTTTCTGAAGACCGTATATACCTGTGACAGAAATAGATCGAAAACAACAGAAACAGAACATAACGTTTGTATCCTCGATGACGCTCCGTGAAGTTTTGTGCACGTTTGTTTGTGGGTGGGGGCGTGGCGAAGATCGCCAAGGATCGCTAATTTCCCGGAAATCAGAAGAAAGGGCATGTTGCTTGCAAGCACACAGGCGCACAAATACTGGAAGAGAAGGAGAGAGAATGTGAGAGACCGCAAATTGTTCTGTGCAGTTACTCGAAGGTTATCAGGTATTGCATGTAAATTAACTCTCCAGTCTGAGGATTGTGGTACAAGCACTCGTTACACTGTCAGCATTCACGAACTTCAAAGCCATGCTGCAGGTGTTTGCCTACGTACTAGAAACATCACTACATCTGTAAGCGACAGGGCAAGCCATGTCTCCAACAAAACTATAATATTTGCGGAAGACATTTGACTGCCAATCTTGTGCCTTACACATGTAAATCATGAGACTTAACTGACAAGCTAATTGCAACAAACAATTTCACGAACGTCATCGTTATAATATTTTCGGGTAATATACATCACGTAATTAACTTCTTATTTGGTTAACATTCCTTTTTTCTTTACGGGTTTTATAATTGGCTCAAAACTCATGCGTGTAAAAAAATTTAAATTAAGTAGGCTTATAAAAAATCGTCGCTGCTTGTCTTTCCAACTTAGAGCAATGTAACCTACATCGAAAGTTACAAATTCGCTTTTTTTTAAATTGTGTGTGTTTGTGTACAGGATAATGTTTGTGTTTGTGTGTACGTATGAACATAATTGGTAACGTAGCTTATATAAACTGAGAACTACAAATATGTTATCTAGTCCTGTTTATGTTAAACAGGGACATGAAAAATTTCCGTTTTCTTTTGGACACCAGCTACAATTCAAGAACTTTAAGTTCGTGTCATATTTGAAAATTGGTCCTTGACTTATTTGACACCTCTTGGAGGGTGCTGAGTCAATAACACATAATCAAATGAATTCTGCCTCAATCACATAAGCCGTGTCCGAAACGACTGTTTAGGTTACTAAACCAACCACGTGACCAGGTTAGTGGAGTAAATATTTGGGGATTTAGGGTATAAAATTTACTGAGGTGAAGTACCACACTAAATTCCCAAATAGCTCCGTAAATTCGTCGGCTACTGTTTACTTACGTTTTATACTCCGTTTTTCGGCTGAAAAACATATACGTATCCATTACAAGGATTATAATGTAAATTAAAAGCCTGTAGTGGGATATTGTATGTAGTAAACAATTTTTAAATTAAAAATAAACGTATTTTGTAAATTAATTAGCCCTAAAAAATATTATTACTGTAGAACGTGTAATTTAGGATGTGAAAGAAACAGTTAAATAGTTAATATAGAATAACGAAAAGACAATTTCTTCAACAGTGGAAAATAAAAAAATTAACAAAACAACATCGAAATACCAACAAGTATATAGTTTCCAAATTTTCCGCACGCAGAGCTGTTTTATAACGTTCGAATCTATCTACTCTAAATTCCCAGACCCTAAGAATGTAAAAGCTCAGTTTGGGACACGGCTGTAGTATCACTATATCAGAGAGCAGCTAACGAGTAGCTGATGTCGGCTCGAGTACACGGATATTCTTGGAGGCTAGTCTGCAGCTGGTCAGTGAAACTTCTCATTTTCTTCTGTCTCTGCTCACGAGCTTACACAGATTGACGCAGTTCTCCCCGCTGTGCTTCTTGGTGACTTGAGCTTGATGCTTACATGCCCACAGAACTTGAACGTTATGTCATAAAAGCAAACGCTTCATGACAAAACATTGACGAATATCTGCTCGTGTTCGACTCGTTTGCAGTGGAGGTTATCAGTAGGGATAGTGATTTCTATCTTAACTTTCCTAATCTAATGTGTTATGGTGGAGGTCAGGGCTTGAATGCGTCCGTCTTAGGGCTGAGCCCCATACGCCTAGAAGGGAGGGATTTCATCGCGGCAGAGAGGGATTGGGGCCATGGTTACCTCCCTAAGTGTGCCTAATGCTTAACCTATAACTAAGAAGAGAGAGGGGAAAACCGGCATAGACACCGCAAAAACCCTCTCGACAGATTATGAGTGTAACCACTCAGCAGTTACATGCATTAAAAATAAATGGCTACTGGAAACAAAGGAGGGTCAAGGTTTCTTTATTAGTGGAGGGGTGAAGTTTCTAGTAGAGAGGGGAACAGGAACTGCCAATTTCTTTATTTTCTTTTTTTTCTTTGATCTTTGGGAAGGCGCTGGTTTTAACCAAGGCACTGTGGGTAAGTACAATGCCCTGATGGAGGGCGAGGTTATAAAAGGCGCCTCGCCCTCCCGTATCCCCAGTATATGCCTGAAACATGCTTAAAAATACCACACATATTTGTGATTTATCACGGTAAAAGTTGACTGTTTGCTAAACTTCAATGTAATTTATACAATCCCGACGCTTTTCTTTTGTTGCTGGTGAGTCCCTATTTGACTGGGCCAATGCTACTTCTAGTGCGTTACGACTAAACGCCTGTGATTGGGCTTATACAGGTAACACAATCATCGCGCAATCATACAAGTCGCAGGGCGTAACATTGATTTGGAGAATATACTGGCAGAAAATAGTCTCGCGATCAGTATCCTTACGCATCCATCTCAGTAGACAAGGTTGTGCTGACAGAGATAACGACATGCTAGTGAAGGAGAGGCGGGAAAATATATCTCAAGGCAACTTGGCGTCCAGCCAATAAAATTACAATTTCAAGGATTTTGACATTTAAATAATTATTCACATGGGCATTCATAAAGTCTTTGTGACTGCATATAAATTAATTTTGTATGTTAAAATATAAATTTCAGAAACTACTTTACAACAAAATGAAGCATTACATATAGTATTCTACAATCAATGCATATGGCACCATAGTAAATTAATGACGCACCATAACTCTTGCACGTTGTACAAGAATTATGGTACACGTAGCAACACTAATTGAGTGTGCGTACATTATCGATACATGCATACCTTCCTGGGTCCTGGATGGGTGCGCCGACACTGGAGGGAGGGTAGGGTTCGCGAGTGCCGGCAAATGGCGTGGAGGATGCCAGAAGTTCGGGTCGCCACGGTAGCGATCAGGTGGAGCAAACGTGTTAGCAGTCTCCATCAACTATAACATGCAACCAACACATGTAGGTGTAACTGCAGATTGCGATTCACGGAACAAAATATCCAGCACCTTGCGGAAATGAGGAACGATAACTTCCTACGACAAAACAACACGAAAGTAGAAATAACTAGAGATTCTGTCAAAATTAACCAGAGTATCAGGCCAAACTAACATGGAGATTTTTTTTATTTATTTGGGTGAATCCTTCCGAGAGCTCTGTGCTCTATTTTGGGAACTGTACAACAAATATAATTTTGGCTGACAGTTACCGTATTTTTTCACAACATTATGTTACGTTTTCAGGAATTCAACAATGCAATAATTTAATATCCACATATACTGCATAAACAATAAACTAACTGTACAATATTTACATCACAGTCGTTATTTGGAACGTCTAATGTTAACTATCACTTATCAATCTGACTGTTCCCAACACAGAGCATAACAATGATCGCATACTGCTATTACTTAAATGTTGAAACATGTAAAATATCAACGACATTGTCAATTGTTGTTCACTTGTCGTGCCTAATGTTAGTGACGCTGGTGAGTCGTTTTGTTCCATGGCTCGTCCAGTCAGAGCTGCGTTAACGGACAACATGCCGGGTGAGGAGGACATTGAGTGTCTGCTTTGGCCAGCTCGATCTGCAGATTTTACTCGATTTGATCACGTCATTGACGCATTATCATTGATAAACTCATTGAGTCAATGCCTTGCAGACGTGCAACAGTACTGGCTGTTCAGGGAGACCATGCACTTCTTATTCTCCTCCACACTTTAGGCCTTTCGACTTGTTGCGAAATGCACACACAATAGTTATTCCTTTTCTGGTCATCGTTTTCTTGGTCTGAAAAATTACCGAAGCCTTTTGGTTGATACCTATAGGTTTGTCCATTTTAATAGTTTACGTTTGTCAACTATAATATCCGTCTGTTTCTCGAGGCTAGTCTGGAGTTTATCAGTAATCTTTGATTCCCGTGACCGCATTACGAGCGCCACACAAGATAAGTTTGGTGGTAAGGGCTACTATCTCGCTGCTTCCAAGCCAACAGACTTTTCATTTGAGGTGTCCTCGCCTAGGCGCCTCTGCTCTTTCCACAATTGGGTACTTATTCCTCTTCCGTTTTCATGAGCGTTAGCTATTAGTGGACGATATAAGGATAAGGGAAGGACTTAACAAAGATAGTTAGGAACACTGCTTCCATACCAACACTTTTTTTTTTTTTTAACTTATTTAGAGTTTATCTCACCTAGGCGCCTCCGCTCTTTTCGCCAATCTGAACTAATTCCTCTTCCGTTTTTTTTTAGGATGTTGGCCATTAGTTTATGGTTTACGGATAAGGAAATGAATTACCAAAGATAGCTTGAAACACCGCTTTCAAAGAAACATGTATTTCATTTTGGGTTTTACTCCCTTAGACACATCTTCTCTTTCCACACTTGGGAACTTATTCCTCTTCAGTTTTCAGGACAGATTGTCATTAGTTGATGATATAAGGATAAATAAAGAACATACCAAGGTCAGCTAGGAACATCACTTCCAAATCAACAGGTTTTTTATTTGGGGTTTGCTCACTTACGCCTCTCCGCTCTTTCCACCATTGGGAACTAATTACTCTTTCGTTTTTAAGAATGTTGGCCATTAGTTAACTGTATAAGGATAAGGAAATGAATTACCAAAGATAGCGAGGATAACTGCTTCCAAAACGTGTATTTCATTTAGGGCTTGCTCCCTTGGGCTCCTCTGCTGTTTCCTCCGCTGTAAACAAATTCCTCTTTCGTTTTAAAGACCGTTGGCCATAAGTTGGTGATATTAAGATAAGGGAAAGATCTACCAAGGATAGCTAAGAACACTGGATCCATATCGACATGTTTTTTATTTGGGGTTTGCTCTCTTAGGTGCCTCCGCTCTTTCCACCATTGGCAACTAATTCCTTCCATTTTTAAGAATTTTGGCCATTAGTTAATGGTATACTGATCAGGAACGGAATTACCAAAGCAAATAACCTCTGAGGTGCGACTGGGCGAAGATGATACTGTGATGATTCTGCTTTGCCTTTCGCAGGATAGGGGGACCACACAAGTCCTAGCCCTGAACCCAGCAAAGAAACTGTACATTTTCTCTCCGGCTAGGAATCGAACCCAGGACCCTTGGCCCGATTGTGAGGAGTTCTAACCACTTAGCCAAACGGTCGGGCGGTCGAAATAAAAGAAAACTGAACATTTATAACAGTGTGCACCGGTTTCAAATTTCCGCGATTGATTCGTGGAAACAACGAAGCAATAAGAGCCAGAGTACCACGCTCGACGAGAAGCATATTACCTCTATTCGCAGCATAGAACTCTTTTTCTTATGAGACTGTAAGCATTGATTTTTTTTTTTTTTTTTTTTTTTTTTTTAGTACGAAGTATTTTGTTTTGCACTTTACAAATTCGGGTCGTATTTTCGGTGTTACGTCAGTCTAAATAAAGCCGTTTCATTTTGAGAAACCCCAATGTCATGTTTCTAATATTCATGCTGAATATTTAAAAAGAGAGAAGTGTAGTTTCAAGAGTGTTTTCTTTTCGCAGATAACAACAATAGGAAGGAATAAAAGCTGTTTTGCGCAAAAAAAAAAAAGTATTCACGTGACATGCTACAACGCGGATCATGCACCAGGTACCCACCACTATTTTCGTATTCTATTATACCCCTTACGTACACATAATTGGATTCAGGTCGCAATATTTGTTTTTGAGGATACATAAATAATGTTTGCATGTAGAATTAGTTATATGTTTTTTAACAATTTTACACTAAATTCAATTTGTAAACAGTGATAAAAATAATACACTATATTCTTGTATCACTGTAAACGAATTGCATTTAACAAGTAATACAAATTTACCGCAGAAATGTTAAAGAACGTGTACATGAAATTAGTTCTACAAACAGTTTTTATTTATACTCTAAATCTTAATAAAATAAATTAAAAGGAAAGAAGATGTTCCGGATGGCCGGAGACGCCAAGAGGAATAAACGTAAACAAAGAAATGTGGGTAGAGAGAGACGTGCCTGTCGCTCCTGACGGACGTTCCTGAACTCATGGAGAGTGTTGGTGACGAGAGACGCTGGGCTGCGGTCCACGGCACCGCCCAAGCGGTCCTGCACTTCGCTCCAGCGCTCCAGCCACAGCCTCCAGTTCTCCAGCCGCCGGTCCTCCGGCTCTTCCTCACACTTGTCGTCGTCACGAATGTTAGCGTCCTGGTCTCCAGTCAGTGTATCTAACCACGTCAGCCGCATCCTGTCGCCTTCCACTGCACCGTCTGCTGCATCCAACACGTCAGCTTACTGTATTGTCACTAGCCACACTGGTTCATAGGTACGATATCAAGAATAGCTACTCATCGTATACCGGACAAACTTTTGATTTTAGAGGTGTAGTTTATTAATTAAAAATGTTTGTATAGTGATCATAAAAGGTCCTACTTAAAAAAAATCGGTACATTAGCTTAGTTTAGATTAGGTAACCTAACCTTACTTAATATAGTCTGTGTATGATTAGATTACCTAACCTAAACTAACCTAATCTTATCTAACCTTGTCCAACGTAAACTAACCTAAATTAACACAAACTAACTATTCTTTTACGTAAAACTACCATAATGACCTGGAAAATCTGAATTTTCTTTTTACTTAAAGGTGGAATGCAATATAAGTTCATGTCACCCTTGGAATTGGAGTTGGACATGTCTAACATCTTCTGGAGGGTGCTGAGCAAATCATAAAAAAAAGCATCTAAATGCAGGGTTAGTCACGTGATGTCACTGTCTTCTGCTAGCAGCCAATGAGCCTGTCTGCTTAAGTACACGTATTTTTTGGACACTAACCTACAGGTTGGTGAAACCGCGAATTTTTCCGTTTTCTACTGATTTATAGAGGGGAAAGTTTATTTTTTTGTAAGGATTCAACATGACATGTCCATTTATTATGTTCTTCTTTCATTATTGGAGTGTCCTCTTCTGACTGGGCCTATGATGACTCTGACGTACCGTTACTGAATATTTATTATTCGTCGTGAAACAACTATATAACAATTACCAATCTCACATGGTGAAGTTACACTGTTTTGCATAATACGGTGGATCGAAAGACTCTTGCTATTTTACAAAATTTTTAGAGATGACGGTTTATCGCAGGAAAACTTGACTATTTGCTGGGTTCCAACGTACGTTCAGCTCACCAAAATATTATTGGTTTTCGCTTGTACGTGGAATTGATACCCTATTTGACTCAGTCAATAAGAATCCTACTATTGTAATCTTCGGTGCCTGCTCTTTTTCTGCAGACAGTTACGTTGTGTCCTACGTATATCACCCAATCATCAGAGATGATGGTATATCGCGAAAATGTTTTGTGCCAACATACCCTTGAAAATAATGTAGTTTCTTGCTACTTATATGGTTCAGTGATATACTTCTGACACAGAGTAGCTGTTTGCAGGCCAATAACAGGCATCAAATATTACAATATCGGAATTCTTATTGGCTCAGCCAGTAATCTTCTGGTAAGCTGAACGTGTGTTGAAATCCCAGCACGCAAGATAAAGACGTTAAACACAGGCCAAAGTCTCACTTCATTAGTAAATGTTAACCTCGTTTGGCAACTTCTATACTTCAGATGATGGGAAATATGAACTCTTGCTCTCTGTAGAGCACAGAAAACTTATCAAACGGCCAAGAAATTTAAAATATAATCAGGGCAGTGATGTAAGGATAGGCTGTCCTGGTTTAGTTCTGTGATCCTTTGCCAATTAATCGTGTGGATAAACCATACAACTCAATTTGCTCCCAAGAAACCAGCATAAATATCAGCATATTACTGAAGTAAAAAAAAAAACATGAACCATTTGCGGTTAGGAATTTCCAAAAAAAATATTTCAGAAAGACATAATTTTTTAATTTCTGTCTGGCGTAAGGTGTGCCTATAATATACAACTGATGTAAATTGAAATCACGTTTAAGTAGAAAGGCTTCTGTATTCATAAATATTAATGTTCGTAGAATCTAAGGGACTTATAACCACATTAAATATATATCTACTCAATAGACACCTTACAGTTTACATGTAAGCGGGTTTTGAGAACATGACATAAGGTCATTTTGTTGCAAAACAGTTCAGCCTTTCAAAATAACTAAAAATTCCTCAAATACGCAATGTTCTTGGCAAAATAGTTAAATAAAAAATATACAAAACTCGTGTTATGTTATGACAATCATATTGTACATGCCAATGGCATGCTACCAAATACTAAACTAGAACCTTTTATTAATTATTTCATCCTTTAATAATATATTCATTACCTGAACTTCTACGGCCTGTGCTCATTTTTTCACCTTGAGTTCTTATTGGTTCCTTGCATTATGTTCAAATGTGCTAAGTTGACTTAAATTATTAATATTATAAGTGAGGTTAGATTTCGTAATTTCCCCAAGCTCTCTGCATAGAGAATACACACTTGTGTCTAGGGCACGGCCATAGAGAAACAGGTCTGGACCCTCGTGTGAGTGATTGGCGCCACTGGCACTCCGGTGTTGTTTTAACATTGCGTAAAAGGAACTGCAAGTAGCAAACTCGTGTCAGAGCCGCATGAAGCACTGGTAGTACGACGCTATACTGCATTGTTAAAACAACACTTCATCGCAGAATACTGCATTGCTAGTGGCGCTTTCAGTCATAGAGGGGTCAATTGAATAGCACTGGTAGATATAGGGGGTGGCTCTGTCTATGGCCATGTATGGGAGCTATGTGAATCCGCCGTTTTGGGTGTCCAATTATGTTCCTTAACAAATAGCAATTCTAAAAAGTTCTTAATGATGTTCCTAGTCCAAACTATTTTATTGTTAATCAGTTTTGTTCCATACATCGGTAAGTTGCACTACTCTGATTTTTTTTTTTTTATTGTTTAGAGGCGCATCAACACAATTGTCCATAACCTCAAAACGCCTCAGCGCCATGATGGAACACCCAAAATGCCGGCTTCAACTACGTCACAGCAAGCCATCTCCTGACTATTCCTACCTCCATGGGTAGATAGTATTGTGTCCAGACCACGGTCGTAGAAGAACAGGCCTGGAAACTTGACCTCCTTGGTGTTTGGCTGTAGTTCGCCAAGTTCACGATGATTCTATACGTCTTTGGTGCTGCAATCAGGGCAGTCCGACTCAAAACTCCGTCCAATTCCCTCCCACTAAAATAAACAATTTATCAAAACGTATTTTTTTATCCATTTACGAAATACTTCCTTTGCTCGCTGTTTTAAAGCATGGCTCCAGCAATCTTTATTTACTTTATAATGTTAACAATGGAAAAAAGTGGGCGGAGTTTAAGTCCGACCGCTCTGACTGCAGCGACAAAGGTGCAGAACATTCTCGGTAACTTGGTGAACTGCAGCCAAACAAGGGGGTCAAGCAAAATACACTGGTAGATAGGCGATTGTCCAGACCTGTACTTTTACGACCGTGGTCCAGACCTGTTATTCTAAGACCGTGTTCTAGGGAGTAACACTGTAAAATTTAAAATACCTAATTTATTGATAATATTATTTTAATTAATATAATTTACATCGTCATTGATCGTGTACCTTTAAGTTCTATTGTTTAGGTTCGTTCAGTTGGTATTACATTACAATATATCTACGTTTGTCTTCAATTTCACTCATAAGTTGCTGTCGTTAAACCTATCTTTACTATAAAAGAAATTTGTATATAAACGTAACAAGGAGTTGCATTCATTCATAAATAATATGCCTACTTTCCTCCATGAAGGCAGATGTAAGTGAATCCAAAAAGTTCCAATTGTCCATGTACAGCTGGAAATATGAAACACATTATTTTTTCTATGTTTGAAATAATATCCTTTTTTATGCTTAATGCTGTCTTCTAACATGGTGAAAATACAACAATACAACCAATTAATTTACAATTTTGGTAAAACAACGTGTCTGAAATTAAATTCGGTTACAATCTCTCCAATGATTCTCGAAATACATATATTAAATATTAAGTGTTCATGTCCTAAAATCTTTGTAATTAGGACGCGTACTATAAAACACAGCGTGAACTAATAACATTAAAGTAACATAACCGTACTTAGTATAGATTGTGCAACGAATTTAATACAATTTAGGAAAATTTCTCATCAGATATAACATGTATAAAAAATTGGTGACTAATTTTTAAATTTGAATACAATAGGAATTCTCTCCCTCCCTTTTCTCTCTCTAATTATGTACAGGCTATAACTTTAGTCAATGTACTTTTACTACACGTGTATAAAGTAAGATAAACTTCGATTTCCTTTATACATTTCTCATGTTACCAGAAATATTTAAATTGTCATCATTGTAATAATGTGAAACCATCATGAACAAAATGTTTTACAGTTGCGTTATTTGACTAAGTATCTAATGTTGGCCGAGTGTATTGAAATTCTAAAAACTGTTTCTTCAGATATTTAGCGTGAAACAAATATGTTCAAATGACTGCTATTGTGGAAATACGAACTGCATGCTCAAAATGCATAAAACTCAAGCCATCTTATCATAAGATGCTATATTTGTATCAAACAAGAATAAATTATGAACAATTGTTCTTTAAGATATCACGTATGATCCAAAATGTTCAAATGGCTACAACTGTGATAGTATGAGATATGGAATTAATCTTATAAGCCTACTTTTCCTTTCAGAATGTAAACGAATAAAAATACGCATCACATTAACCACAGCACGTGAATGAAAACATAATGCAACTTGAGCAATATTTTTACGTGTTTCAAATAGAAAAATAATAAAACGACAACACTTGGTAAAACAAATTGAAGATTGCTTGGCGACAAACGTGTAGGAGACAATTACAGGAAATGTGGGGTTTTCCCGGTCGTCTAATTCAAAAGTCTTACCTGCGAGTAATTTTTACAATAATAACTTATTACAATTTACTGCAACATTTTCAGATCAATACAGTATATTTACAAATAATACGATTGCCCAGCATCGAAAAAATAGAGGTAAATATCGGAATGTAGTATAACATTGCCGAGAAAAAAACGTGGGATGGTAAGAACACTACAGAATAAAATACAGTGGACAGAAACAGCTCTAATGCAGCCAATATTTACTTTTAAATACAGCAAATACATATTATTTTTAGTTACTGCAACATCTCTGACTCTAAAAATTGTCCATCCATGGGAAACGAAATTTTCCCAAGCGTTTGAACAGCCGATCTGGCATCCCTGAGATGTCTGGTACCAGGCGTACTTACCTGTAGTTCCGGTTGCATGACGTGTTTTTCCAGGCGTGGGGATTTCTCAAGTTGTGTTCTTTACAAATATAACAGTTCAGTAGGAGGAACGGAGAATTTAATTCATACTGGAATGTTGTATTATGTAGTACAAAAATGTAAAATTGAAGACCATTATTTCAAAATGTTACACATACTAACAAATTTTACAACAAAGTAAATAATATTTTGTATTTGTCACGGCCGTACCAACGTACACGAAAAATATATATGAAAATGGTTATGACTCAATATAAGGAAAGGTTGTGTAGGTAGATTATTTAGCGAAATGTTATTGGTAATATATTAAGCTCGGATGCAAGAAAACACATGCACGCGCGGGTTGTACATCAGTACCGTATTTTCAGCTATAAACCTAAACTAAAGTTGTTATATATATTTATAACATACTGTACTTTTCAAGTACACCGCAATAAATAGGTATTTTTTATTTAAAACGAAATTTCAATCATTGCACCCAACTGTACCAGTCATCTACACCTTCGTTAACATTACACACGATTAAGATTAATATCCTCTCAATTCGAACAAATATTTTTGAAAACTGTTAAAAAAATTTATTTCTTTATCTCAAAATATGTTTCGGGTATTTGACTCATGATTTACTTCTACTTTTAGGATACCTACCGATCGAATCTCCGTTGGCTTGTGGGGCACACATTTTGTATTGTATCCTAATGTTGTACTGCCTACAATGATTTGTTGTCAATTTTATTCAGCGATTACATCTCACCTACATATTCCATTAGTTACACACATTTTGTTGCACGTTATAGGAAGAGGAACACTTATTAAGTTCGTTATAGTGATATGATCACAAGACATCGGCCACACGGTGTCCGATTTCACTGAAGTTGACTTTAGTATGGCAAACCAAAATGGTAGAAAACTCCCGAAACCAGTTATTTAATAAGGTAACAGAATTATACCTGGCAGGGTAAAACATTTTTAATTTTCCCAAAGTACACATTTTTTTCTCATAGTTTAACTAACTTAATTTTCTACGACATTTAAAAATAAACAGAAAAATTGTATTGTTACAACTTGGTAAATACATGCTGTGGAATTCCGCCCTGCGGAATACTTGGCTATTATCAAACATGTTATGAGTTTAATGATTATTGTTATTTAATGTAATCTTATAAAGTATGTATGTATATATATATATATATATATATATATATATATATATATATATATAGTTACATACATCCGTAGTTACCTCAGCAAGTATTTTTCTAACTTCAAAATAAACATTATTTTTAACAGTTGCTTTTAAATGGGAATCACAGAAGTGGGGTTTAGTTTTATTTTAATTAGTTGACTTTTAACAATCCAGATTATACAGTATTGTACAACTGTACAACTTAAAAAGTTCATGTGTAATAAGAGATGCGAAATGTAGTTAATATTTAATTACAAAGGCAATCGTTTGACAGGCAGGCCATCGACATTGCAAACGATATCGAAGAACAGAGTATTTTTGCAGTGCCTTCTACCAGTAATCTTATTTCCTGCTTATGGAAGGATTTGCGTTGGTAACACTTGCTAAAAATTGTAAGTGCATTTCAAATCATGTAAAAAAAATAGTATTTCCACTGTTTTCTTAATCCCAAAGGGTTTCTGCTTAGTGCCTTTAAAACTTTCAGTCTTCCTTTCTGGTGAATACAGCTCAGTTCGAAATGACTCACTTAAATTTCACTTAGGTAATGTGAGTGAACGAAACCATTATTGTTTTTTTTTTTTATGAATGTTTTGAAACTTATGAGTTTGCTTCGTTTATACGTGATTTTTGAATCAGTATATCGGTTTTGTTTTCGAAATTTCGTGTAATGTTTAATGGCTGTTTAAGTTCTTTCAACTGATATTAATTAGAGAAATAGTATTGTATCGTATTACTAAAACATAGTGTGCGTAACATCCAGATAATATATACTTACACAGGTATATTACGTTAAAGTTAATATGTACAGCAAACATATCATAGCAACTACGCCAGTTCGAAGGTAAAGTGATGTTTAACCATTTTTATTTTGGTTACCTATTTTATTTTAAAGTTGAGATTTCAATTTATAGCCTTCAAAAACTGTTAAATAATTAGTAGAATAATGATGTCATGGAGTTTTCCATTTATCTCAGTTATTAATAAAATCTAAAACAATGAAAAAATGTCCTTTGATAGCTAAGTTATTTATGTAACACTCAAAATTTCAGAACCAATCTTATTGTGAAATACATTTTACAATGCAGACCGAAGCACATTTTTCAAACAATTTATAATGCATACACTAGAACAATTTTTTGTGAATTACAGCCGATTATACTGGATGATTCCTAAAGTAACAAAATTATAACGTTTAAAAACTTACTATATATTAACATTTAAGTTACAGTGATGCTAGTACTTTAATCCTTAACAAAACAAGATTGAAATCATAATATTTAAACTGATAGTAAATTTATGACCTGAAAGTTACACAAAACCAGAAAATATTAATGAGCTGTGCCGAATCCACCCCAATATTCCATCTTTTCCTATCACGGAATTCATTAGCCAGAAAAAAACTCAACGTTTCCTTTCAGAAGCATTTTCGATAAGAAAATTAAAACAATGACACACCGCATTAATTCATATTCAGCTGAGAATAACGTAACCTAACGTTATTCTCGTAGTCATTGCAACCAATGTGTGGAGAAGCAAAAATGAAAGGCTAAGGTGTAAATTACAGCATCTTTTTCATGATAATTGTGGTGAGGCATGTACAGCATGACAAGCGACGAACTGAAAAAATTGGTGTTAAGTGTGTGCAAAAAAAAATAATGCTGTAGTAAAAGCATTTATTTTTATGGTAACTACTATGTTCTGTAAGTAAAAAATTATATCTGAGAAAAATTACAGCCAAGTAGAGCCTCATGTATGATTATGATAAGTACCCAGAAGTTATACCAACAGCCAAACAATAAAAAATGCTACTATAAAGTGATACTTTAAAATTAGCAGTGCATGTTAACCGTGTTATGTATTGCAGATACCGCTTATTTTTTAATGTCGAAATGGCAAGTACGTACTATCTGCGCAAAAAAATTTTTTTTTTGTATTTTTATAGATTATATTACTGAGGTGTACTATAAAACATGCTATGAATATGATTCCCATGCCCGCAGTTTTTAAGGCAATAGTGTAATAAATATCACAAAATATAAATATCACTATCTGTATAAAAAAATCTCGACTCATTTTCCAACTTTAAAGAAAATTTTTAGTTTTCTAAAGGCTCTTAATAATGTATTTTTCAATAGATCACGCAACTAAAGTGGCCAGAATTAAAACTGGACAAAAATAAATATTCAGTTATATAATATATTATTGCAGAAGGATTACACAATACATTTGAAAACATGTCTTTCCTTAGGTGGGCCATTATTTTTGCCTTCTGAGAGTTATCTTGGAATTGCTGGGGGAACATGATCAATGCCTACTGTCACACACCTCTGCACACGGTCGTAGCTCTGAATTAAAATCAGGAAAAGATACCTTTCATTGTACACTATATCAAACAATAAGGTTTGAAAATGCTGTATTACTAAGATCTAAGTTCATATAAATCACAGCCAAGGCTTCTGAAATAAAAATCCGGTATTCACGCATTAGTTTGGATAATGGTATCTGATGATGAAGAAAACTTTTACCAATATAGCAGATACCTACACTTGAAGTGTGGAATAGAGGTCGTATGCAGAACTTCACAGGACATCTTCCGAAGAAATGTGGTTCAGCTAGGCGTCCCCCTTGTACACCTCAAACTATAAGAATTTAACTAATGCTAAACGATTAGATAAATTCTTTCATATCCTACTGAGTTTAAAATATGTTTTATTTAGTACGATTTGTAAGTAACAAAAATTCTTTGAAGCGGTATTTACGCTGAGATATTTGGATATTTGTTGCAGTGCTACTTGATACAAAAATTTAAAAAAATATATATGTAATTCGTTAATTTTTTGCATCAAGTACATCGGTTCTTTTCTTTACGACCAACTTTCTTGTTTTATCAATAAATCATAAGCAACTGTATATGTCCATAAACCAATACATTCATAGTATTAAAATTATTAAGAATTTTATGTAAATATCATAAATTGCTGGTAGAACAAGACTGTAAAATATTTGTAGACAGTTTGTGATCAAAAATTGTTTAATAATAATCATCAGTAAATTCCAGCTTGTATCTTATGAAAAGATAATAATATGGTTAATCATTTACATGTGTGTTTATGTGTGATAATAACTGGATTACACAACAATTACGTAGCCTTGATGTTATGAAAAAACATAATTTATAAGTACATTCATCACTACATGATTGTACAAAAGTTTAACACCTGTTAGGACTTTTAAAAAACTCGTAAACTGAAACTTTTTTACCTGTGCTTTCCTTACCAGTATGCGTGTGTATTATGTACTGACTTTTATAAAAATTGACTTAAGCTACAGTTGCATTATTTTTCCTTGAGTTAAATTTGCAATACTAATTTTGTTTCCGTATAATGCAACGTCAGTTGTGTTTAGTACACAAAAATATAACGTTTTTGTGAAAGTTTCTCATAGTTCTTAAGTCCAAAGGAGATGATCAAAATATTGCCCATGTAAGTTAGTTTGTATAAAGAGTTGATCTCTACAAAATAAAATGATTATTATATTGCCTACAAAGTTTTGCGTGAAGTAAGAGAACAATGGTTTTGTAATAAATATAATTTTTGAAGACAACATGCCACTCTGGTAATGTATATTCTTCTCGTGGGCTACAAGAAAATTTACGTTCATTTTACATTTAAGAATATTTCATAATTCTATACATTTTCTGAAGAACACTTAGTTGTATTTCAGATTATTTTTTGTTACTATGGCAGGCTACCATCCGTAACTCTAAACTTATTATTTCAGGTGTGCTAAAACAAAAAATAAATAACTACTCTAGAACACAAAAGTTTTACAAAGTAACGCTGAGTTGTCTAAAAGAAAACTAGATTTTCTAGAGTTCTGAAACTATTTAACTTTAATTTACTTTCTTTCTACATATTGGTTACATACTTTTGAGTTTTTTTAGTTAAATTTTGGTTCATAATCACAGTTCTTTTGTGTCCCTTACTTGCGTGGTTTCAACACTGTGTGATTTGTTGATAACTTTATTAGAATAGCGAACAACGAGTTCAAAATCGTGAACATGGATAGCTGTTAAATTTAATAAATTGGACCAAAAATTGTTTTAATTACATTTAACAGCTCACTGCGCACGATACCAAGTTCGCTCACAAATTTAATTAATTTGTATTTGACAGTTCGTAGTGCACGAAACTGTTACGTTAAAAAGCCAATTATGATGCTATCATGTTCTGAAATGTATCTAAATACAGTTTTATCTATTGTATATTATTATTTCAACCAAATATTTAAGCTCAGGTTTGTTGTCACGACAATTTGATATAGTCGTTTAAACCCAGTCAACAAATGGCACAACAAAGTGATTCTGTTTTTAAACATCGTTTTTACAGGTGAAATTGGTTGGTAACATCAGTTGCGCATTTATTTGGCAACACGTAACTTACAATTTGAAGGACTTTTTCCTTAGTACAACGGTAAAAAACAAGGTAAATTATAGGTTGTCAATAAAATGCATTTTAACAATATTTTACAATTTTCCTTTTATTACATCACAATAATGGTTTGTAAAGTTACAGTACCTTCATTGGGGAAGAAATGTATTTTGCGGACAGCGTGTGTTATGACAAAATTTGTCAGCAGCTATTGACACGTTCAGGTTCTAAGAAAATATACAAAGTAATAATAAACTGGTAGGTCATGCAGTGACGTATTTAGTTACCGCACGCTTACATGCGTAAAGGAGTAAACCTATTGCAAACAGAAATATTTGTAAATATATTCATTATGTACATATCTTATAAAGTATTTGTAAAAACTGTCAGTTGTCCATCAAATGACTTCACACTGTTCTTCATCACATAACCAGCTTGTTGCCGCATATTTTGCTGCCGGATAGTTTAAGAGATTTCTGTTTCTGACTGTTGTACAGAATTACGAGGATATTTCTGTTTTCTCTCCAGAAACGACATATATATTGTGAGAGTAAGCACATTTAAAGTTTATAAGGGTTAGCAACAGTTATTAACAGATGATTGGATTACACATATAGGTAGTACTGTGTATTGAGAATGTGTTATATCGTCAGTTTTGGTTACAACTAAATGGAGTTTGTCAAGATTTCGAGAATATTATATGTGCAGCCATAGTTTAAAACTTTTCTCATTATAACTGCATAAATACTTAAATTTAAAAATGTGTGCTGCATTAGAGATGACCGTTATAATTCGGAATCTGATATATCGCGGGACAGTTTGAATAAATGAAAGATTGGTCACACCCAGAATACCGCAAAACCTCTATACCACTTGTCGGAATTACGTTTATCAGCACCACCGTCATAATGTACGTCCACTGTAAACATAACGTGTTTTAATTTTCCCTACAAAAACACAAGTTGGAGAACTTCTAAAAAAAACTTGAATACGTAGGAATATACGTGTTTACTTTATTTATTAATTTTTGATCTCTATGACTGTCATAGTAAAAAAAATGTAACCAAAAGCAAGAAGCTGATAAAGAAATAAAAATTACATTCTACTAACAAAAAGTTTTAAAAACAAAAGACTTAAACTTAATAATGGCTGGAAATCTTATCATATTTTAAGTTAATTTTATATCAGTAAGTTTTCCCATATCTTTGTATTGTACAAAGAAAAAATATGTGGACATGATAACGTTACATGAATTATGTTTCTACAGTTGATGAACAGGTTTTAGATGGATAAAAAAATACTTCAAAATATAACTTTCAGATATTCAGTCAGTTCTTTTATTTTTGAAGAAAAATGTATAACTCTGTCAGTTATTGTTTAGTAACTTGTTTATTTAGGAACGTAAACAATACAGATCCAGTAAGGTATTTATTTATACTATTGTTATTATCAGTTATCGAGACAGTTTTCGGTGTATTGACAGTGCCGTCTTATCACGACCAAAACAGACGATAATAACGCAGAATACTTGACTGTAAATTTTGTTCCTGGAGAGATTAGCCGACAGCAGCAACTCGATCTGGAAGCTACCAGGAGGGAAGGGGGCAGAACTCAAACAATCACGAATCAAATAGCAGACAGCAGAGGAAATTTAGATCTCCTAGACTGCAAGTCAGACTATGTGATAACTATTTCATGTATAGCTAACGGGTGGATGAGAGTTTCTTCATTTAGTTTGAACCTGCTTCGTTTATTAACGACGAGCACGGAGGAAATTCTCCTTGGGGACGTTATCAAAGTAATAATAGCACTAGTGTGTTATTTACCATTGCGGGAACTGCCCAAATATTGATGATGTCAGGTTGAAAGAAGTACATTTTCTGTGGTAGAAAAAAACCTGAATAATGCTCGTAGTTACCACAGAAAGAACATTTACTACGGGCATGCAGTTTCATTGGAGGTATTTATCTTGTCCAGCAACAATACGTCCGGTTGCTATACACTGTTCACGAAAAATTGAACATTTTTCAACCCTCGTAATTTTGTTTCATTCCAGTGTGTATATGTCATCTAACTTAAAAGATAACGTCTAAGATCATAATTAAATTTAATCCTTTAAAAAACTGTGTCCAAACAGCTCCGCAGGATATTTATGAATACAGAGTGAAATATCGGGTAGGATGAACGAGCTATACAGTAAACATAGAGGGGCGGAAACAGCAATCTCCAAGGCTCTGAGGTGAAGCCCAATTGAACTTGGTATTTTGACCCTAGATAAAATGGCGGACTCTTATATCCGGTCGAGAGACGAGAGCGATTATGCTAATTTAAACATTATTACAGCATAATATATTACAATAATTATTGGCATTTTTTCCTGTGTTTAGCGGGAATATAGTGGAGCTATAAGGTAACGGATTTTATGCGAACAAATGACGGATTTTCAACATAATGTTGGCCACACTGCTGTTCGCCATGTTTTCTTAAGTCAAAACAGCCGTTCAATTGGGCTTCACTTTGGGAGCGTTTCCGCCCCTCTATGTTAACTACATAGCTCGTTGGGTAGGATAGCAAACTCAATCAAACGCGCCAGTAAAATGGCTTCGTTGGCCAGCAACCGTAAACTGCATGAAGGTTGGTTCACAATAAAAAAAACAAGTACAGAATATATAACATAACAGTTGAAACTTTGCACGACCAGACTCCTTGTGCAAAATTAGTTCGCAATTGGATTCTTACTGTTATATTTAGCCAATGGCATTTTTTTCGACGAATCTGAGACACTCGTAGCTATACAAAAGTCACCCTAACGCTATTGAAACATATCTGAAGTGGAATCGTATTTGGAGATAAAATTAAATACAGAAACAAAGTTCCTATAAACTGCACAGCGTAAAACGTTATTCACAATGTAGAAACATAGTTTTTAAATTTAAAATTTCTTATTCCAGCTTTGTTTTGTTCTCGTGTATTTCTGGAGGTTAAACCAACACGGCGGACATTCACAAACTCCTTTTCTGTGATTGGAGGCTGTCCTAAGCATACGCACAAGAAATGAAATATTGCCGTTTCCTGTGTCAGCATCTTTATGCACACGACCACTTTTTTGGTGTTGTGAATCGGCAGGTAAGAATACATAGAGGTTAGTTCTTGTGAAAACTGTATTTGTTCTATGCTTACTGTTATGTTACCAATTGTGAACCCACCTTAAGACGGCTACCCTGTCGCAACACGCAGGAGCAAAACAGACACGGAAGCTGGTATCAACAGTCTCGTACAGGCAATAACAGTTGAAATTCGCCCTTATAGGCGGTTCGGAATAAAGTGAGCACTCGAAAAAGCCCTGCTTAAGTTCTATTTCCAGCCAATTCGTATCTTTACGCGAGTAACGGCTAACGACGGGAAATGTCTAACCTCTTGGGACACGTCACTTAACGTTTGCACGTATAAGATAAATTGTTCAGTCGATAGGTACCTATACAATTAGATAAAAAAGAAGTTTATTAATTACATAAAATACAATTATATAGCTGTCGGTTGATTTTGTTTCAGTATTGCAGTGTTTAAATACGAATAAACAAGGAACTATGTTGTGTCATTTCGCTGCCAACCATACGAGCAGTAAGGCGACTATCGGTAATGTTGAATTATATGCAGTAACAGCTAGTGATATTTTTTAGGGGTTAAATATTTAGTGTTCACTTTATTCCGAACGGCCTATATCAAATTAGTCGCTCAGCGATTGCACGTCTGTATTACTATTTAGCTTGTGACAGGACGGTTTTAAAATGTGTTGACTTAACCATGAACGGGATGTTTGGTAGTGTGTGTTTTCTCAGTGCTCGAGATTGACGGCGACCTCTGCCCTCCTGGTAGCTCTCAAACACGCGCACACTCGGGTAGACTTCAAGATACGCCCCCCGACGTCAAGAGTCCAGTACGCGGCAGGTCAGTCCTGCGAGTAGCCGAGGACGAAGACCGCGCAGCGCCCTTACAGCCTCCTACCACCGCGGAAGCTCCTGGGCTTGACGACCTCCTCCTGCGCCGGCGCGTCGACGGCCGCGGCGTCGTCCTGCCTGGATGTGGCGCGCGACCTTCCAGCGAACTTCCTGGTGGGCTGGCTGTCACTGGGAGCCACTACGGGGTCGGAGGACGAGCCCGCCGCTGCAGGAGCCTTCGAGCCTGAGAACCTCCTGCGAGACCCGTTGCTGGTCGTGGCGCGAGGCTTGCTCGTCGTCTCCTGGGCAGGCGCAGCGTTCGTCGAGGGCGTCGGGTATACCGACACCACCGAGCCGCCGTTACCACCTCCGCCGATCTACAACAACATCAGCCTCGTCATCTCACCTCAACACTAAAATCCTCGAAAATAAATTACTACTGTATGAACACAGAGAAGTGAGTGAGTGAGTGAGTGATTTTGGTCAGCGTTTAACATCGAGGTCTTCAGCGTTGGTGAAGGGTGACATGAGGTAAGTATGGAGCGGCGGGGCGGGGGAAACGGGAGATCCCCGAGAAAACCCACCGACCAACGGCATCGTCCGGCACGATTCCCACATGCGAAAATCCGGGGGTCGACCCCACCGGGAATCGAACCCGGATCGCTTTGATGGGAGGCGAGAGGTCTGACCCCTCGACCCCCGCGGCCCCAACATGAACACAGAGAAAAATATTTGGATGATTAAACCGTATATATATATGTTTGTATATGGCCAAACAAGCGTGTAACAGTTGAATCAACCTAATATTTGGTTGCCTGGCAGGTATAGTTATCTCAAAAGGATGGTTAAGTCCAGTTAAATATACATTTTCTTAGGACAACAAAGCTAATACTTGGCGCGTTTCATATGTTTTTCAGCCAAAAAAACTTTTGTTGAATCAAATACATACTTGTTTGGCCACATACAAACATATATACGGTTGAATCAACCAAACCTTTATCTCTGTGAAGGTACCGTCACTTGGGGAAACATTGGCCAATTCTTACACTGTACAAAATGCTGATAATTTTACTTAAACAAAAAAAGTATAAATATCTAGGTACCCCTATTATTCGCGGAAATTTTCTTGCCCCACTTTGTTTCAATGCCTTCAGTGCACGTCTGCAATTCTGCTTCGCGGTAATTGGCAGCCAAACACAATATGGTTGCTGCGACACCACACGTCTGTGATTTGCAGTCAGAACCCCAACACACGTGAAAGGTTAAAAAACTGACTATGAAGGAGAAGTTGCAGATATGCACGTAATGCACTGAAACAAACTGGGGCAATCTTTCTTTCACAAAACGTTAGTGGCCTAACCTATTCAGCGAAACTTATTTTTCCTAAGATAAAATAAAGTCAGATAATATTTCAGCTCATCCAAATATTAGTAAAATTAAGTATGATAACTCATGTCACATAATTGGTCATTAAATTCTATAAATATTTGGACCAGCTGTTATATGGCATACCATATTCTCTCTTGGACCAAACGCACCCTAAATAGGCCAATGTCACCCCGAATGACAATACCTAAAGGCCAGAATATCATGCACCGGGCCGTCCGTAGGCGTCTACTCTAACACCAATTTGTTACAAATACCACGTGTCAACAATTGCAAATAAATTGTAAAATAACATATATTAATTCAATTACTAAAACAAAACAGTGTACTTTAAATATTCACTGATAATATGAAAAGCATGAGATAAAAATATTTCTTTACATTTTATTAACTAAAAATTATAACTTTATATTAATATGGCAGTGCAATAATTATCTTCATAGCCGAATAATAAACTCCCTTCTTATAAACAGACAAACTTACTTGGGGAAGTTGCAAGTTATTAAACTGTCTAAGACAGGAAGATCATAAAAAATATCCCAATTTTGAATGACCATATTACTAAACAACCTACAGCCTTGGTTGTCCAGTCAAATGAACCATAGAACAGTGAAGTTTCTTTACCACGTCTTCACAAATGTTTAATGTGACCACCACGCGCTGCTCGAACCGTACCTACACGATACGTGAACTCGTTCCACGCTCTCGTCAGCATGTCCGGTGTTACGGTTTGAATGGCGTTCGTAATTCTCGTATTCAAGGTCAGCAATGGTTGCCGGCAATGGTGGACGAAACACGTGACATTTTGCGTGAATCCACAGAAAAAAAATCGCACGGGGTAAAGTAAGGTCTGGGCTTCTGGATGCTCCGCGACCAATAGCGTTGCGACAAGGTGCTAATGGGGTAGCGGACCATCTTGCTGGAGAAAGAAGTCTCCCGAAGCTGTTTCTAACTACTACCAATGTGTAGGGATGATGGTTTATCGCGGGAAAACTTGACTGTTTGCTGGATTTCAACACACGTTCAGCTTACCAGAAGATTACTGGCTTTAGCTTGTACTTGGAACCGTTACCCTATTTGACTGACCCAATAAGAATCCCGATATTGTAATATTTTATGCCTATTATTGGTCTGCAGACAGCTACGTTGTATCAGAAGTATATCACTGAACCTTATATGTCACAAGGAACTACAGTGTTTTCAAGGGTATGTTGGCAGAAAACATTTTCCTAATAGATTATCATGTCAGAATAAAAAGAAAAATGTAATTGTTCCACGGTTCATTTGACTGGTCAGCCAAGGTTGTAGGCTGCTTGGTTTGTGTACTATAGACATTCAAAGTTGGGATTTTCACTTCTGATAATCCTGTATTTCATATATGCACACTACATTATATAAAACATTTCGTCGTTATCAGTAGGGCCTAGAAAATTTCGCGGATTTAATGAGATGCACGTTAGAATCAGCTATCTCATGCATACTCAAGCCCCGAATATTTGTCCACTGGTTGCTACTCAGTGGAACAGCAGACAATGAAAGAATAGACGGAGCTTGAGAATGCATTGTATAATGGATTCAGGCACGTGGGTAATTTAATTAGTGATATTTTCCTCGCCATAATTATCAGGTACCAAATGAAGAATATAATATATAGTGGTGCAGTGGTTTCACTTTCCACAAAATTTCCATTGGCTGCTCTTCTCTTAACCCAGGGACTAATTATGGGTTCGAGGCAACAACATGGTGACAACAGGATTTTCAGACATGCATGAATCCATCAGTATAACGGAACTCATCTTTCAACTTCACAATTTTAATATTTATTAAAACCCTTTGGCCATAATAATGTAACATGATAGAAAACAAAATGTCTGTACAAAACAACCACAGAGTAGGCCCACGTACATTTTTCTCTTTGAACAGTTAAGAGTTAACTGCCATCAAACCCAATTAGTTTGAAACAAAAAAATTTAATTCAACTGATCAGTTCACAACAATAACCACCACTCTAAGAAAATCTACATTAAAGTAATCCTGTGGGTGCAGGCCTACTTACAAATAACATTATTGACCTGTGAGAGGGATAATTATCAGGTACCAAATAAAGAACAGAATAGCAATACGTAGGGACCCTAGTTTTTCGCGAAAAGAATTTTGCCCCACTTTGTTTCAGTGTCTTACGTGCACATCTGCAATTCTCCTTCATGATTATTGGCAGCGTGTCTGTATGAAGAACCGTATACCATTTGTCTGAGCCAATTACAAATAAAGTCTCTGCAACACCTCTCGGCTGTGATTTGCATGTAGAATCCCAAGGCTCGAGAGAGTTAAAATATCTAATCACTATAGCGAATGATTTGTCGCGGGAAAACTTGACTGTTTGCTGGGTTTCAACGCACGTTCTGTTTACCAGATGATGAGAGGCTTTCTATTTTATATGAAGCTGTTGCCCTAATTGGCTGATCCAATAAGAATCCCGCTGTTGTAATATTTGATGCCTATTATTGGTTTACAGACAGCTACGTTGTGTCAGACGTACATCACCTAATCATATGTGTTGTAATTAACTACAGCGTTTTCAAGGGTACCTTGGCACCAAACATTTTCGCGATATATCATCCTCTCTGCCAATCACTAACCACGAAGCAGAACTGCAGATGTGCACGTAAGGCACTGAAACAAAGTAGGGCAAAATTCTTTTCGCGAAAAACCAGGGTCCTTAGCAATACGACAAAGTGAGAGGGACGGAGGCAGGTACCTGTTGTTGGCGTCTCCTCTTGAGAGCGGCCAGAAGGTCGTCGTTGCTTCTGAAGGGCCGCACGCCGCCACGTATGAGGTTCTTCTTGGGCGCCTCTGTCGTTGTCGTCACTGGGGCCTCCTCCAGTTCTGCGCCTTCCTCGTCCACGTATTCTTCCTCAGCCTGTCGAACAACGTCACACATCGTCGACCACAACAGCTACTGTGATCAAATACCTTACAATCCAATACCAGGCACTCTATCTGAATATAGGAAAAATTTTTGCTGGTGATCCTGGTGAGAAGTGTTCGAGATTAGTATTTTTTATCACTTTATTTAGCATCTTTTTGCAGTGTACATATAAGGTACCTGCACTTAATATGGCCCGCTTAAGTTTCACAAAATATGTGTGCCTAAGTCATTAATTATATTACTAATATAACACATGGATCACGTAAGACAGATATTTATGGATGATGTATGTTCACTGGAGACTAGATTCCACATCGATCTCGACATTACTACACATTGGCGACTAGTGTGCCATATTGAGAACTGACGCATATTCGGTACAGGTACCTTAAATCCATTACAGTGACGTACTAAATGTCACAGAGATTCAGTACACACATGCTATTCCATTCTATTGTTTTCGTTAATTACTTCCCACTAGGGGGGGGGCGGTTTGCATTCTTCGCCATGCTAAACAATACATGTATCCGGCATTGCACTATAAATAGAGACACTGGTAAATCGCGGGAAAAGTTGATTGTTTGCTAGGCTCCAACATACTATGTGTAACACTGAAGGTTTTGCACCTATATTGGCTATAGTTTATATGAAGCGCTGGGTCCCTCTTCAACAGACCCAATTAGAACTGAACATTTGTAACACAGAAGGTATGTGGTTTGCCAGAAAACTGTTCGCATGTGCCACGATTGAGGTACTATAGTTTATTGAAGACTATGTTACATATTTTCGCGATTTTCCAGTGTCTCTAACTATAAAGTATTTGCTATGGTCACGGTCACACAAGATGTCTTAAAACATATTTACAGGCGTTTCATTTTAAATTGATCTTCTTACAAACACAAACAATAACGAACTTTATTGGCGCCGTGGATGATAAGCTTTGAGAGTTGCGAAACGCTTACGCAGGTTTTTTACTCACATGGACGTTTGCACATTTATAAATATAGATAAATTCTACTACAACTTATGAAGATAACCGAATTAGTTATGGACAAGTTTAGCAAGAAAAAAATATCGCTGCTAATTGCTCTGGAATCGGTAAATGAGCTGAGAAAATGAGAGATTGTAATAATGACATTAATGTTATCTAGGCTATGTTAAGAGAAAAATCGATTGATTTATTTGTTGGGAAATTTTTCGGTAACGTTATTCTCAAAAAATAAATGCATTAGCTTAACAAAATCTCTTAAGCGAAAATTAGATCGTATTTGCTCCCCTTGCCAACACCAGTGCTACAAGCTGCATAAAATATTCCTTGCCAATCTAATATCTTTCTAACATGTATTAGAATTGAACGATATAGTTCGTAACTAACCCGGTTTACGAGGTAACACGAATATAATCAAGCAACTTTCTAAACCTAAACAAACTACACAACTTCAAATGTACCATATTTGAATATCACATTATATTTCAAAATGCGCGACATTTTATTGATTATTTAGCAACAAATAACAATTTTGCAATGCTTCCACAAAGTATAAAAAAATTAGACATGAACGTATGCAAATCATCGCACAAAAATTTGCCACATTTGTTTTACACCTTACTTACTCTATGGTTTTACAGCTCGATACCATCAAACAGCAGACAGTCGTTCACAAATTCTTATGAGACTAGTTTACTTTGAATGAAAAGAGAATTCACTCGCTCAGAACTTGTTCATAGTTCAGGAAAACACTACACAGAGCTTAACAAGTTTAAATGAAGTAGTCCTGCTTCCAGTGTGACCGCAGCTTGGGGAGATAGTTTCCTAATTTTACTGATTTTACGTTTGCTTAACTGTACTAATTTACAGCTTAATTTTGAATGATGAGAGACAGTAGTGACATACAGCAATACTAATCATCAGTAGTGACACAAAGCATTACTTAGTAGAGTTTTTTAAGCTCGAGTGAGTTGGCTGTTATCTCTGGTGTGAGACAGGAATCAGTAACAAATTTAGTTTGTCACCAATTACGATTAAACTAATAAAAAATGTGAAACTACGTATACAAAAGTGATCTTAAATTAACTGTTAATACAGTCTATATTTCCTATCTAGCTTCTTTTTTTAAATAATTGACATAGCATCTATGTTTTGGAGAAATTTAGTTTAAAACACCATTTAAAGGAAAGTTCCCCCTTAAGTCTCTCTTCCTGACACACAGGCGGAAATTTTTGTGAAGCGGGGATATTTTAGGTGGTCGCCTGCTTGTCTTGTAAGCAGCATTGCAGCGTGCTAACATAACTTTTTTTTCTCTAAGAAACTTCTAAACGTGTTTCTGGTGTATGCATTTACGAAAAGAATAAACACTTTGAAAACGATGTGGGAATGGTAGTATCAAAATATCTCGTTAACTAGAAAGATAATTTTGAAGCCCCTCAAAATGGTTATAAACGGCTTCTCCAAACTATTATATCCAAACAACTACTTACGGAATTCGTGTAAAACTACGATGGAAAGGTGTATTGGACTTTGCTTAAAACTTTCCATTAATAAAAATATGGGGTCACGACTGAAAGATTCAGTCAGGCGAGTGTTCTACAATTAAACTGCACGCCGTTTCAGTGTCTTGCTCTAGAGACGATACTGCGCCAGACGAGATGACGGCGCCGTGCCTCACTCACGCTGCCACCAGGTGGGCGCCTTAAGACCATGTTCTTAACATTCTATTGTATTTGGGATAATTATTAATTTTTTTTACTTTAAACGAGATAAGATATCGAAAATATGTCTGGCAGTTTTGTTTAAAATGGTTTTTGCCACGATATAAATTTTTTTCAAAGCAAGAAATTATACGGTTGCGACTAAAAAGTCAATTAACCATTACTTAATTAATTACATTATTAGCTATAACCATCGCATTTACTGCTTTGAAAAAATCAGGCAGCTTGGAGAAGAGGATTTTAAACAAAACTGTCAGACTAATTTTTGACATTTCCTTCTCTCGTTTAGGCTAAAAACATTAAAATCGCTAAAAAAAAAAGTAGTAGTAATAGAGTATGGCCTTTTAGCGCCCACGTCACTTATCATACTTCTTTTCCACAATTTCTACCTGATTCAAAATCTAGGATTTTTATCGTTCAATAGGGTCTTAGCTAATTACTTTAACATTCTTGATGAATATAGTATTCGAAATATTAAAGCATAGTTGTGGAATAATTAAGCCAATTTAAAACTTTAAGATAATAATTATCTCTCGCAGTGAAATAAATACTAAATAACTCCTAGCACTAATTTTGTCCAGTAATACGAACGTAATCGTAAATTGTAATGTTTCTATAAAGAAAAATTGCTGGTAATTCGTGACACTCTTCAATTTTTTAAACAAAAACTAATTATTTTAACAAAATCAGTGTCGCAGCCTCGTACTTCCTGCCCGTAAAGGAACTCAAAGGCAACATCTTACATGCTAATAAATAACATTTCGCACTTCTAGATTAACAGAAGGCACATCTCAAAAATATGGTTGTAAGATATAAGCATTTTAAGTTTTCGTGGGAAAAAAAACAAAGTTGGGGGTCAAACACTTCCATTGTAGCCATAACAGCTTTCATACTGAAGTACACATTATAAATAGAGGTACGTCAATTTCGCGGATTCATCTGGCAGCAGCCTAGACTTGTCAGTCCTATACACCCATTGGCCACAATCGATTATCTATTGGCTTATAACCGTACAAGCAGGTAGCAAGCGATAGCACTTCGCATTATTTCCTTATTTACTACTGGCTTGCAGTAGTCAAACGCGTTTCGTAACAGCCACCAGCGAGTCACAGACGGGATAATGAAGTACCTATACATAATTGGCGTTCAACCTGACCTGGAATGTATCTGCGAAATTTACGTACCACTAATAATAAACAGTTGGCAATATTACAAGATTTTGATCATTTCATTGTTTCACTACAAAAATATGAAAAATATGTAACAGTGATAAGAACTCAACCAAAAAATACAGCTATCATGAACGCTAAATAAGTAGAGCCCACAATTTTACGCGAAAAAGATTCTGCGACAGTTAGTTTCAATGCCTTATGTGCACATATGCAGCCCTGCTTCATGGTCAGTGATTGGCTGTTCTTAACTCTCACGTCTAGGGTTCTACCCGCAAATCACAGACGTGTGGTGTCGCAGTAACCTTGTTCCTGTTGGCACATTCAAATAATCCACGTCCGTGCAGTGATACATTCTGCCAATTACCATGAAGCAAAGCTCCATGTGTGCACATAAGGCATTGAAACAAACTGTTGCAGCATAATGTAAGTGTTGGCATTAATGGTCAGAAAATACTATTGAAATATGCGTTACAATAGTGGCCTAACTTAAAATTACCACTTTTTGAGTTGTGCCCCTATTGCTCTAGAGGTGCGATTTTTTTATTATTGTTCTAGACAAGGTGATATTTTAAAGTTCTTAGTTTATTGCGAACAGTGGTGGCTCGTGGGTTGTTGCCAGGTGGGGCTGCAGATAGTCTTGTTGAACGCGCCGTAGACCAACGACCATGAAATATTTGCCGGCTACTAGATGTGTTGTGACCACTCAGTAGTAAGGGGCACCTGCACATCAGTGTGTCAGTGGCTGTAGAGTCAACCAGCGCACAACCCTGTACAACTGCAGCCCTACCTGGCAACAACCCACGAGCCGCCACTGATTGCGAACCACGTATAGTAGAGTAAACTCACAGGTTCCTGAGGAGGCTCTGGTTGCTTGGGCGGCGCAGGTTGAGCCTTAGCACCACGGCCGGCTATGAGAGGAGATGGTCCCCGCGCCTGACGACTTCCCAGAAGAGACAGACGTCCACTGCTCCTGGGAGGCGGCGCCGGGGACGGCTCTGCAGCCGCCTCTTCCTCGTAGTCGTACTCGTCGTTGGAGGCGGGCCTGGCTGCCGCTAGCACCACCGCCGCCGCCAACACCACCCACCTGCCACACACAAACATTTCGTCCTACAGCACACTCTCCCTCTGGCACACGTGCACTAAAGTGAGTGAGTGAGAGATTTTGGTCAGCGCTTAATATCGAGGTCTTAAGCTCTGGTTAGGATGACATGAGATGAGTATGGAGCAGCACCGGAATGGAAGGGTGAGGGGAACGGGAGGTCCCCGAGAAAACTCGCCGACCAGCGTCATCGTCCGGCACTATTCCCACATGCGAATATCCGGGGACCAACCCCGTCGGTAATCGAACCTGGATCGCCTTTAGGGGAGGCGAATGGTCTGACCATACAGCCACCGCTGCCCCACGTGCACTAAACACTCCAATATTTAGGCACCCCTGTTTTTCGCGAAAATAATTTTGCCCCACTTTGTTTCAGTGTCTTACGAGCTCATCTGCAGTTCTGCTTCGTGGTCTGTGATTGGATGTTTTAACTGACACGAGCCTTGGGATTCTACCGACAAATCACAGACTTGTGGTGTTGCACACTGAAAAAAATACTTATTAGTCACTGCAAAATATTTTGTTAAAATGGACATTACCAAATTTTTTTGTAGTGGTTACAAAATTTGTTTGTAGTCACTGCAAAATTTTATTGGGGACAGCAAAATTGTTTGTAGTCACTACAAAAAAATTTGGTAAGGTCCATTTTAACATAATATTTTGCAGTGACTGATAAGTATTTTTTCAGTGCAGGAACGTTATTGTAATTGGCTCAGTCAAATAAGATATGACTCTTCACATAGACACGCTGCCAATAACCACGAAGCAGGATTACAGAATATAAACAAACCGTATTTATGCACGCGCGTAAAGAAATAGCTTACAAAAACGCTGGGCGTAAGAAGCTACTGAAGGATACTGGCAGATTATACATCATGTAACTGAAATAAGGATATTATTTAATACCGTACCAATAATATTTCAGTTTTTGCATTTTATAATTTAGTTCTGCACACTCCAATAATTTTCGCGCTAACTACCCCAAAAACCGCATTTTTAAAATCTGCATTTAATACTTTAATTGTGTACAATTTGTTGTTCAAGGAAGTTGTCCGTGTCAACGAAGCAATCAGTTTGGTAGGATGGTAGCTAGCGTTACCGTCCCTGATGAGAGAATGGTACACATGGAGCATTAGCAGCCTATACTGAGGCCAAGCCCACATTGTTTATTCAAGTAGCAATATGGCGGAGTGCAATCAGCTGCTCATGTATGTGTATTGACCACGGCCGTAGAAGAACAGGTATGGACACTTGCCTGGGAACTTGACCCCCTTGTTGTTAGGCTGCAGTTCACCAAGTTACCGAGAATATTGTGTTTTATTGGCGCTTCAGTTATGGCGGTCGGACTCAAACTCCGCCCACTTCCTTCCCACTAAGATAAACAATTTATCAAAACGTATTTTTTATCAATTTATGAAATATGTACTTCCTTCGCTCACAAATTAAAAAAAAAGTCTCCAGCAGTCTTTATTTACTTTTTAAATTTAACAATGGAAAGAAGTGGGTGGAGTTTGAATCCGGCCATCCGGATTACAGCGCCAAAAAGTACGACATTCTCGGTAATTTGGCGAAATACAGCCAAACAACAAGGGGGTCAAGCAAAATACATTGGTACATAGGCGAGTGTCCAGACTTGTTCTTCCACGACCGTGGTATTGACTATTGAGAAATGAGGTTATGGTTGACCAAACCACAGCAGCTTTATACACGTTACTATGTTAACAAACAACATATTTCAGGTACCAATATGGCGGATGGACTCCTCCCCCTTCCGTCTCAAGGCCTAATACCCCTCGTCCAAGGTCATAGAAAAACAGGTCTGGACACTCGCCTATCTGCCAATGTATTTTGCTTGACCTTCTTGTTTTTTGGCTGCAGTTCACCAAGTTACCGAGAGTGTTGTTCTCTTTGACGCTGCAGTCAGTGCGGTCGGGCTCAATCTCCGCCCACTTTTTTCCATTGTTAACTCTATAAAGTGAATAAATATTGCTGGAACAATGCTTTAAAACTGTGAGCGAAGGAAGTATTTCATATATTCATAAAAATAAGTTATGATAAATTGTTTATCTTAGAGGGAGGGGAGTGGGCTGAGTTTTAGACCGACCACCCTGATTGCAGCGCCAAAGACGTATAGCACTATCGTGAACTTAGTGAACTGCAGCCAAACCACAAGGGGGTCAAGTTCCCAGGCGAGTGTCCAGACCTGTTCTTCTAAGGCCGTGCCCCCTCGTCCTAAGACGTACGTTATGCTCCATCTGTATGTTTCTCTAATACCTGACTGTACACCATTGATGCCAATGTTCATGTACAAGGAAGATATCCCTGTGTACTACACTTTACATTACGCAAAGCTGGGCACGAACAGGTGCTTGGAGTCACAAACGTTTGTATTTAATGTATGCTGGCAAACATGTAGGTTAACCGTGTTATTCGTGTTATTGTTATGATGCGCGTTCTGCATGCCACTCCCTCGATTGTCTTCGGAGCAGGAGGGACCTGCCTATTCTATTTTGGAGTGACAGTGCATGTTTGGTCATATTTACATAAGCCGGGTGTTTCCATTCGAGCCATTGTTTGGCCGTTACGTAATAAGAGATCTCAAAACAATTTGGTCTATCTCGTAGAGGGATTATTTGCAACGGTCGTGTTTGGGATGAATTTTTAAACAGAATAAAAGTGTGTTGAGAATATTTGTCCCATTACGTGTTTGTTAACACTGGTTTCGGGTCCAACTGAATACATATTTACATAACAATTATGTCTCTTCAGCAAAAATACTGAAAACTTTATAATTTTTTTACTAAAGCCATAAAAATATGCATATTTTTATTTTAAAACAATTTTATGTTTTTGTCGTTGTTAGATTTTATTTAGAATTGGAAATTTAGTACACTTTTTAACCAATATAATAACAGTTATTGAAATGGGTCCCCATTATCATTCCAAGAAACACAACGATATATAAAAAAATAGCATTTCGAATACACCTAATACATTTTGGAAGGTGTTTAATTAAGTAAGGTAATTACTACAGAAATTGTTCCAAAGTTATTAACTATTTCAGCATTAATAATAATCGCAGACCTGGGTGGACTTAAGTCAGACTTTTGTGTTTCGAAATAGTCAAAGATAACGTTTTTGGATTCTTTGTAAATGAATGCACACTATATGAAATATTTGCCACTAGTTTCATTTACATTGCCCGAAAAAAACCATATTTAAAGAGACTAGAAGACCTATTGTAAATTTATAGTTGGTAGTTGGTAAACTAAGAATTAACCTATGTTAAGTGGTTAGTCCACTCACGTCATTACGGCCTTAGCAACTAATTGACATCTTCCAGCCCGAAGTTCCATACATTGCTTCCCAATCCATTCTCGTGCGACAGTTTCCAGGAGACAACTTTGACGTAATCTCGGACTGGACCGCACATGCCAGTCACTTAGTGACGTGCGTGACACAGATTCCAGCAGAACTGACTTCCTGTGTTGCCAAACCTGTCGAGAAGCTGACGGTAGCACAAGCGACTGACGAATGTCACTCAAACCAGCAGCATTCTGACAGTACACGTAATGTCTTCAGAACAGCAGTTACATGCACTCTATCTAGTATATTTCCTCGAATCACAAAACATTTATTTATGTTAAGAACCATATACAACTCGCGCATGAACTGCGTTGCAGCGTGTTAGAAAGTTTTTTTTAAGAAAGGTTCTTTTCAATTTCTGAGAAGAAAATGTGGAACGTGCTATTATAGCGTAAATTATAGTTACCTTGCGCTACAGTTGACTGGTAACATATATGTAGGCCACAAATTGGTCCCGTATTAGTTTTATAGTCTTAAGAGTGCAAGTTATATAATTCAGTGCTAAAAATATCAGTTCAGAATTGTAGGTTTCTCAAAGCCAATTTGCAAAAAAAGTAAATTAATAAATAAAAGCAGCAACCCGCCAACTTTCTGAGCAAATATGTTTCTCGAGTAACGTCTATCTGAAGAAAAATTTCTGACGCTGATATATTGTGCATATAACTGCGGCGCAAGAGATCGCACGTGACAAATACGTCATTCTGGGTACATGTTTGCTGATATCGTCGGTATACTGCCAAAAGTGATTAAGTCATAAATGTTATTTTATGTAAAAACACTATTAAATTGTAGATACAGACAAAAAATGTTGTAAGTTACAATACTGTGACACAACAGTGCGAAAATACAAATTGACTTTAAACTTGGGCAATCGTTCGTGAACAACATATACATATCATTTTATCTCATTTCGACTTGGGCACTTTTGGCAGTAAACCGACGATATAATTATCGAGGGTTGTTGTTTTGTAGTTTTTCTATAGTGACTTTCAAAAAGTGTAGATCTCAATTGAATAATTCAGCGCTTATTTATCAACCACGCCCTCTTAGGGCTTTCAAGACAAGTGTAGATCAGCATTCTCTCATATCCCTATGAAACTCTGAATGTATGCACTGAATTACGTCAATAGACAGTTAAAGTGGTCGCAGACACTGTATAAAGGCTAGTGCGTGCTTCAGTCTGAGGAAGGACGTGGAAGGATGTGGTTACGTCGCTTGAGCTCTCTACCCACATAAGAAAGGCGAGTGTAAGAAATAGTCGTGTAGAAGAAGGTGACACACACTTGTTACTGCACACATATACCACAATGAGTCGACAGTTCGCATTGCTATAAACTTGGTATCTTAATCAGGAGGAACACCACTATTTGTCAAAAACTAAATATTTGAATGAAATAAAACTGTTTTCGTTTTTAGTGCACCTAAGACGTCGATAATGTTCGACATTAAATACCTTATTCTCAACAATTTTCGAAAAATACGCAGATGCGGCCTTTCATGTTTTGTAACTACTGGCCATTAGACCGCGACATCTAATGTTAGCGTAAATTTTTTCATTTCAGTAAGTCTGATGATTTTCCTTAGGTTTATGCGGCCGTAATCATGCATATTTTGACTTTGACGTGCCGTTATTTGAATACTATGCATGCTAAAATTTTTCCCATAGGAGGAAAATGCAGTCTCAAGTCACGTCTACAAAACTGAAATAGTTTTGTACTCAAATAGAATTATTTGTTTCGCAATTTAACGGCCTTCAGTTGTTACACTGATTGTAGCCTAGTTAAATGTTGAAAATTCAATTGCTATTAGTGCAATGTAGCACAAGCTAAACATAATTGACGGTATAGTAACACGTGCTACATTTCTCATCTCGGAATTTCAAAAAATATATATATGTGGAAAATAAAATAATACATTAAGGGGACCGTGGCCAATCTTAAGACAAACTGTTCCAATTTATACTGTTTTTGCGAGTTTATTTTTTAAATCATGAAAGGGAGAAGATATCACAAAACTGTTACGTAGAAATGTTGAAAATTCTTTGCACTACATAGTCTGTTTTTTTTAAGCATAAGTTTTTATAATTTTGGATAATTATCGACTTAATAAAATTTTATTAAAATCAATAACTAGCCAAAATTATAAAAACTTACGTTCCAAAAAATTTTGGCTACATAGTACAAACAATTTCCAACATTTATATGTGACGGTTTTGCGATATCTGCTCCCTAGGAAGTTTTAAAAATAAAACTTCCTGAAATAGCATAAATAGGAACCCATGGGCTTAATGGTTTCCAGTTCTTCTCATATTTATCTCGTCGGTTCATTAATTTCTGAATGCTGGTTTGTAAAATTTTCTACAATTAGTTATTAAAGATTAAATATTTCTGTTCATATTTCTTGGCAGAAAATAAATTTCAAGTTAGTTATCTCATGTGATATTTTTATTTCGGAGTGAGAACCATTGGACCAACCGTTCCATGGCCCTGATCCTCCCAGTAAAGGTCGCACAAAATGGCCTAAAAATCTTAAACAAGGCTTTTGTCGTCATAGATGACATGGTGTTCTTATGATTGAGGCATGTACATTACAGTAAATAATAAATCTATAGGTTTTAGTAAATAATAAATCTATAGGTTTTTATGTCGAAGTGGAAAAACCAAGGACAATCCTAGGAAAAAGTTTCAGCCGAACAAAAAAATTGCCAGAGCAAGGCGTTTCTTGTAAATAACTCTTATATAGTTAAAATATTTGCTCGTAAAATTCAAAACCATCTTAAATTTACAGTTACCTTGGTTTTATTGGCTTCTATAAACCCACAGGTTTCAGTTGAGAGTTACAGTTTTATCAGTAGTCGATCACCCTTTCTGTATCTTCGAACCAATCATTCATAAATATAATGAGGCGCTGGCTTATTTCCAGCATATTTGCAAGTCTCTGAGTATTCTTGGGCATTTCGTCATTCCAATATGACCTCAACTGTCCTTGGCTGTAGGTGCTAATGCATGGAAGCCTTGAAGGAGAGTCTAGCGATGAATTAATGCTTGGGACGATGCGTTCTGTGAACGTGCTTGCTACAAGCTAGATTTCCACGAATTCGTTAGAACTGGAAACAAAACCAATTCCTGGAACGCAGTTGAGTAAATGCTGTAGACTGTTCGCAAGCTAACCTTTCCGGGTATGTTAATTATGTTATACTGAAAACTATTAAGTGTATATGATTCAGAATTCAGCATCCAGGTTGTATTCTGTAGGTTTGGGTTTGTTGTGGGCAGAATTTAAGACTTAATGGTGAAAAGATAGCTATTCAACATGCATAGACCTACATACATTACAAATCAGGTAAAAGTGCAAAGTATGTATTTAAAAAGGAATAATAATAGTTAAAATTTACATGAGGAGTAAAAAAAGAACTTTATTTTGTACGATAAAATACCAACTAGGTTTCAAACGGGAATCTTTGTTTATATATTAATTAAAACTGATATTATCTGCAACATCATCGTAAAGTACACGTGCTTTAAATGAAAATTAGTTAACATATTTTATGTACAGTAACATTTTTCTAATGCATGAATGAAGGAGGTTTAGAAAATTCAATCCTAAAGCTTAAAAATTTCGCTGCCAAATAATTATTATGAATTACTTATACAATAGTTAACACAGAAAAAACTTTGATAACTTACAGTAATAATTTAAGTTTACTGGGAATATTTCTGAAATTATTTAACTGTAGCATAGGTCTATTATTTCCTTTGAAAGTCACTGTGAAATGAGCAATTCTGTGGAAGTATTTTTTTTTTGTCCGGCCAATTTGTTCCTTTCCGCTGGATATTATTACAAACATAGCCGTGAAAGCACTAAACACAGTGTAAAGGTTTCACCATATTCATAGGTTAACGGCTGAGGACATAATAGCAATCATTATCTATCAATATCCAAAATAAGGTTATTAGAGGCGAGCAGTATATCTTGAAAAAACGTAACAGTAAATACACTATAAAAAAATTATTCTTTTAACTGAATAGTATTTCAAGTAATTGCGAAGTGGTTATATTAGAGGGTAATTAACATTTTAAATTCCTTACACTCATGAGTTCACATAGAATAGCCTGGCTAGCTAGCATATTTCAAATATAGGAACCCAGGAGGTTGCATTTTTTATTGTTCTGTATGGAGAAATTATGAAGCATATCTGCAATGTTGTGGTACTGTATTGGTAGCCTAGCAAGTCGTTGATACAATAATTGTTTTTTAAGATAAATGATTAACTCAGTCTCTAAATAGTCTTTTAGTAACTGCCACAATTCAAAAGTAATTGACAGCCTGAACAAGAAACACAGTTTGAACATGGAGTGTCCCAATATGGCACCGATCGAGAAAGTAACTTCAACCACGCCATAGCATGACCTCTTCGGTAAAATTCCTACCTCCATGTACGAACCGAAATAACCGTTGCTGGTGTATTTACGGTGTTTACGACACCTTTCGTAATACTGTTTGCATGCAATCCTCCTTGATTCATGTGGCAACTGCTAGTTCGCCTTGAAGAAGATGCAGCATCCATTATTGCCGACAGAGAAAGTTGCTGTCGTCGGTACCTCGAGTGTACATGTGTTCGTGACGATATTGTCTCTGATGTTGTTTACGAGTATGGTGATTGCTGAGGACATAAACGCGGAAGTGTGGTGCATCAGCCAATACGAGACGATATCGGGGCAGGAACGCGAGTCTTGGAAGCTGGTGGACGCAACGTTGGGCCAGGCTGTGGCCCTACAATGTCATTCGTGTGAGGGTAGAGATGACGGAAGACCCAAGCTGTGGCAGACTCAGGACGTCCTCGAGGAACCACCGCCGAGGAGGGTCGTCCCGGACGTCTTCGACAACCCCACCAGGAACCGCATCTCCATGACCTTAAAACGCGACCTCGTCATCAGGTACGCCGAGCGGAACCGAGCTAAGAGGATTTTCCAGCCCTTTAGCAACGAGGTCCTCAGGTTTTCCATCACTTTTAAGCCTCAGGTTCTCCCAGCCGGCTACCTAAACACTGATGGGGAATATGAAGCAGCGGCACAATAAAAACGCAGAAGACATTGGAGTACCCCGAAAAAAAAAAACACATGTCACGTGGTTTCCCACGTTAGTGAGCCAGAAGCGACTTCATAGTGAATCGAACATGTTTGGTGAATGCGTTTGAAAAAACTGATTTCGGACATATCGCATTTCCAGGCAAGCCACGATCTTCACGTCTCGTCGACCGCTATTGAAAATTCACTTGCTAGAGAAAGGTATGCTATCTCAGTCACTTGACCTGTTTTTGTATATCACAAGGATATTGAATAACGCCTGTAATTGTGAATCTGTTCATCAATTTGTAAGAGAATTCCACTAATTGAGCTCTGAGCTCTACACCAAGTATGAAGTGGCGTAAAGGTGGATTTCTGAACTTACATAATCAATATGGCCCAGGATCTAATCATGGTCCGACCTTCCTTGCCGCTTCCTTTTCATGTCCTGAGTTCCTGGATATACTATTTCAATCTCTAAAGGTCTGTTTCAAAATTTCGAAGAGTAGAGACATAGCCTATTCACTCGGCGGAATACCGCCTGCACATGGTACTACGAAAAAGTGCCCTGCGTACGTGTATCCATTCGATTATCGCGGGACGATTCAGTCCTCGGCAACGAGCTATGTAGTTAACATAGAGGGGCGGAAACACTTCCAAAGTGAAGCCCAATTAAACGGCTGTTTTGACCCAAGAAAACATGGCGAACAGCAGTGTGGCCAACATTATGTTGAAAATTCCGTCATATGTTCGCATAAAATTCGTAACTTTATAGCTCTACTAAAGTCCCGCTAAACACAGGAAAAAATGACAATAATTATTGTAATATGTTATACAGTAATAATGTTTAAATTAGCATAATCGCTCTCGTCTCTCGACCGGATATAAGAGTCCGCCATTTTATCTAGGGTCAAAATACCACGTTCAATTGGGCTTCACCTCAGAGCCTTGGAGATTGCTGTTTCCGCCCCTCTATGTTAACTAAATAGCTCGTTGGTCCTCGGGGTTTTGGGTAAATACTGAAAGACAGTATTCATAATGTATACGTTTCCCCTCACAGCTGGTAGTCACTGCGAATAGTTTTAAAACATGCTACTATTCATGGTTTTAAGACGGCGTAGGCCTACATACTTTCATGGAAAATATTTTCGCAAATGTTACATATAGTACGTTGATTGCACGTTGTTTTAATTAAATTTAAAATAAATATTCTTTTCGTGCTTGTTTATTGAATGTTTTGAACACAGTGTATTCAGTTGCACTATGTTATGGTTTTGATTATGTGTAACATACTGTTCACTTTTTTTTCGCCACAAATGGTGATGAACGTCTACAAACCGGAACTTACCTTGAACGAGAGCAGGGTAAGTAGGGAGTGAGAAGTGGCTCAAGAGGTCGTCAGATGAAATTTCCATGACGAGTAAATGTCACTCGGATTAAAATGTCGAACACCTTAAACTTGAAATTTTTAATGACCTTCTCTACCCTCGTGAGTTGTCAAAAGCACATTTAGAAACCAAACCAGTGGCTCAGACTGACATGTAACGGAGAATGAATCAGCCATGGCCTGCATAGTGAATAAGTAGATTTTTAGCGCTGGTGAGGGGTGACATGATGTGAGTACGGAGCAGGGCTGTGGAAACGGGAGATACCTGAGAAAACCCGTCGACCAGTGGAAACACCCGGCACGATTCCCACATGTAGTAGAAGTCCGGGGACCGAATCCACCGGGAATCTAACCCGGGTCGTCTTAGTGAGAGGCGAATGCTCTATCTAGCCTGTGCGCCAACTGCTGGCCCCCTACTATACTCCTAGTGAGAGATTTTGGTCAGCACTTAACATCGAGGTCTTCAGCGCTGGTAAGGGGTGACATGATGTGAGTACGGAGCAGGGCTGTGGAAACGGGAGATACCTGAGAAAACCCGTCGACCAGTGGAAACACCCGGCACGATTCCCACATGTAGTAGAAGTCCGGGGACCGAATCCACCGGGAATCTAACCCGGGTCGTCTTAGTGAGAGGCGAATGCTCTATCTAGCCTGTGTGCCAACCGCTGGCCCCCTACTATACTCCTAGTGAGAGATTTTGGTTAGCACTTAACATCGAGGTCTTCAGCGCTGGTAAGGGGTGACATGGGTTGAGTATGGAGCAGCGCCGGAATGAAGGGGCGGGGGAAATGTGAGATACCTGAGAAAAGCCGCCAACCAACGGCATCGTCCGGCACGATTCCCACATGCGAAAATCCAGGGACCGACCCCACCGGGAATCGAACCCGGATCGCCTTGGTGGAAGGCGAGCGGTTTGACCATTCGGCCACCGCGGCCCCAAACTCCTAGAGTGACGTTGCAGTTAACGATGTAGTGTTGATGTCTGCAGGAACGTGAGTGCCGACGACGCGGGCTGGTACCGGTGCGAGTCTGTGACGGGCAGGAGCACGGGGTTCTCGTACCTGGTAGACGTCGTGGGTGGACAGATGACAGTGCAGGAGGTCGGGGACATTGCCTCGTGGGCGGCCTACCAGGAGAAGAACCTACATCCCGTCAACGAGCAGTTTGCGTCCTTGGACGCGCGTGGTCTGCGGTTGCAGGTGTTAACGGAGTGGTCGCCCTGGGGCCCGTGTGTCACCGGGGCAAGACCCCGTGGCGAGAGGAGACGCGTCGGCAGGTACCACCTCACTAATAAACGTCTTCTTCTTTTTGGAGTATCTCAGCACTAATGCTGTGGTAATGTTTATAGTAAAAAGGGCATTTTGAGAGAAGTGGACATAGTGCCTTATGCTTCCGAAGTACAGATATGGCTAAAAATGCACCGCTTCCACACTATAATTAGAGCCACTATTATTTCGCGTATTCATCTTGTAGCAGCTTAGACTTGTCAGTCCTATACGTACACTAGCTAGAGTCGAATATTCATTGGCTTCTAACCTTACACGCAGGTACCACGTGTGTTCGCAACGAGTTATTTACTTATTTATTACTGGTTTGCAGTCGTCAAATGTGTATCAAAACAACTGTCGTCCCCTCACGGTAATGACAGTGAAGTATACATCATTGACGTTCAACTTGACCTAGAATCAATACGCGAAATACTCGTGCCTCTAACTATAATTCACAAACATTATACACGATTCATAGCACGCGGGTTGCTGTTTTCATAGTTATGCCTACTGTAATATGGGTAAGTGACATAGCGGAGTAGTGTACAATGTACAGCACTGCTGTAACGACATTCCACAGCAACATGATTCAGTCAGCGCTGTGAACCATACATCATGTATTGCGAATTGTATTGTGGAAACAGTGCGTTTCCTGACCCGTGCCCATGTAACATGTTTTGTTCCTAGATGTGACAATTATTTCCCCAAAATATTGACATGCAATCTAACAACAGCCTGTAGTGAAACAATAATTACCGTAATAAACATCCACGAGTTTCATAGGTGGGCCGAGTTAGTGTTACCAGATCAGCATAACCCAAATAGAGAACACACATACTAGTTCCAGACATAAAAAGAGAAAACTTAAAAATAAAAAAATGACACAGAGAAATACAGCAAAAATTGGCTTAACGAAATTTATGAATTAGTTACTTTATCTCCTTATAGTTCAGTAAAAAAAAAAAGTAAGGGGGAATTAATTAACACAGCTGAAATATCGTTTCTAAAAATAATTTCCATAGGTTCTACAAAATAAAACGTGCAGCAGGATGCTTGTTATTGTCGCCACCGTACATATTTGGTGACACCAAATTTAATGAAAACGTCTTGGGTGACTGTTATTGAAAAAGAGGATGTTTCGCATTTTTCTGTGAAACCCGGCCGGACAGTTCATGAGGCAGATTTTATATATACTAAACATTAAATATTATTAACTATTTCTGATCTACAAAACCTCAAAGTGTGCAATTTAATAATTTTTATATGGTTTAAAAAATCTCAAATGAAATGGACGCACGAAACCTCAAATAAAGCAATTGAATCATTTTTATAATATTCAAAAAACCTCAACGAAATGCACCTACGGAACCTCTAAGCGGGCAATTGAATCTTTTTGGTACTGGCTCCTGGCTGAGGGCAAGAGGATCAGTCCGCCATCTTGAATTACGTCATGGCCACCTTGCGAAACCTCAAAGCCGGCAATTTAATTATTTTTATATGATTCTGAAATCCCCAAATAAATGCATGCTCGAAACTTCAAAGAGTACATGTCCGGGTAAAAGAGGACGTCTGGTAACCGTTCATATGTGTATGTAATCAGGTGTCGTCTCAGATCGGATCCTCGGCAGGGGAGCGACAAGTCGCTGGTCACCAGAAAGATCCCGGAGCTGTCGTGTCGCTCCCAGCTGGCGACGAAATACTTCCCCCGGGCAAGCCTGCTGTCCAGGGAGATCCCTGACTTCGTGCAGGTTGAGGAGTGCACCCCAGGAGTCGGCGGAGTCTTCAGGCGTGACCTACACGGACGTCAGCCCAGGTAACCAACTCTTGCGAGAAGACATTTGATAATTCATGTATTTTGAAATAAGTCGTGTCGCTCCCAGCTAGCGACGAAGTACTTCTCCCGGGCAAGCCGGCTGTCCAGGGACATGGTAACCAACTCTTGCGAGAAGACGTTTGATAATTCAAGTCTTTTGAAATAATATTTTTTTCTCTGTACGAGCGAGATGTACTGTCTCAAGTCCCGTCAGCCCAATCAATTGTGCAGAGCTTCCACCGTAATCAGATTATTTAAAAACTACACAACGCGCATGAGTGAACTCTGCTTAGGAATAGCTTTCGAAGGACATTACACGGGTGTAAACTCATTTTAGATTCACTACTACAACTCATTAAAGCATATTTTCTGGCGGCCAAAGATGACGATACAAGGTGTTTTTGCGATACTTCCACAGTATGAAAAGCTAGGAGCAGAGTCTTTTAAAACGTGTACAATAGTACAATACACCTTTATACTAAATATTACGTCATAAAACGATAGGAACACAAATGAATGACTCATAGAGGCAAGTTGTCGTTGAGAAGACAGCATGCTAGTTCAATGACATGTACCTAGAGGTTAATGTTTGGCATGATGTGCATGCTATGTCGTCCTTATCGTTCCGGCACTTATAGGCCTCGGAAGCGCAGAACACGTCCACCCAGCAGCCACCTTAAGCACACTTCCCAACGGTGAACTTTAGATAAAATTAAGTTTTACAATTAAATTGCACGTCAGTATTTTTGGAGAAAGGATCATCTCACAACTAGAGGAATAGAAATTGTTATGTGAACACAGGTCCGAAAATGTACAGTTTCTGTACTGCAGCTTACAAAACATGTACAATGACGGAAGAACTTGAGCGATGGATCCAGTGGGTCAACCTAACCACCTACTGCAGGGTAAAATCATTAAGTTAAATCACTGTTTGACAGTACGTGCTTAGTGGAATTATTTCTGTGATTCTGTGACATTTGCAAAATGACTACAAATTTGAAGTAAAACTTGTAGAATTAGTACGATTCCTTTTCATTCATTAGGTTCCAATTTTTATTTTCTGCCATGTAACGACGAACGTCTTCCGCCAACCTCAAAATGTTAACCTCCACAGAGCGACATGTCGTCTGGATCCGGCGTTTTTTAGACTTCGCAAGCTTTTATGGCTATCGTCTACAGATTCTTGGCTTCTTGAGTGTTGTGGCCGCGTCATCGTCGCATTTCATCCCGTCGTTCCGGAAGACATTGCAGCGTACAGCTGCAGTAACTGTTACCACCTAAAGGCTCAGAAGGGCAATAGTTACTGCTGTTACGACTTTGCCCTGAAGAATGATGCTGCAATGTCTTCCGGAATGTCGGGAAGAAATGCGACAACGACCCAGAAGCCTAGAGCTTCAGTACTGGTGATGTGTGACATGATGAATGGAGCAGCGCCGGAATAAATAGGCGAATGAAACGGGAGATCCCCGAAAAAAAAATCCTGCTGGCCAGTGGCATCGTCCACAGGACTCGACCCTGTCAGGAACAGAACCCGGATCACCTGGGTGGTAGGCGAGTGCCCTGCTACAACCGCGGCCCCAAGAAGTCTAGAAAGTAATTGTTCAGACGCTGATGCAGGTACCACACGAGGCACTACGTGGAGCCAGGGACCAACTTAACCCTCGCCTGCCCGGACGCGGTCGTCCAGTCCGTGGTCACGTGGCTGGCGGACGGTGTGCCCCTGGACGAAGTCAAAGACCGCGCCTCCACGGACATCTTCCACGTCCTGCACCTCGCGCGTCTCGACGAAGACCTCGCGGGCAACTACTCCTGCCTCGTCGACGACTTCTGGATGAAGGAGGCTCTCGTCTTCGTTGAGGTAGCCGCCAAGCCGGTCGCCATAGCCTTCCTACGACACGCCAAATACCTGGCCTTCGTCTTCGGACTCTGCTTCGTCTGTTACTGCGGGGGAGTCGTCATCGCTTGCCACAGGCGTCATCACTTCCACGGTCCTCGCTGATACTGGTAATCTCCTCTCTACACAACAGTCACTTCAAGTTGTCGCTGTCTCTCGTCTCATTTGTCGTTATTTGTTTGGGGATAGGCTCCTTGCAAAATTTTAATTGCCTTACTAAATTTTATACCGTGGACACTTTGACTACAGCAGTGACATTGACTGACCCAAAGTATTAAATTTGGTGCCATTTGGTGAATAGATGGCAAACTTTATGAATAGATCAACTTAACAGCCAACCATGGTAAATATTTCTTATTTTATTCCTGATTGAGAAGTCACCGAGACTTATGTAAAAATATTCTGATAGGGACTTAGCTAATATGCACATTGTAGGCCTACGTAATTGAAATATTAGGGTGTAATTATATAAAATGTAATAAAATAGTTACCTCTCACTGTTTAATGAAGTCTAAATAAATCCTAGAACCAATTTAGTCCAATAATGGACTCACAATAGTAAAATGTGTTGTTTCTATAAAGAGACATTGCCAATAATTCATCACAACTAATTTATTACATCTTAACGAATGATATCAACAAAACAATTGGCATAGCCTATAAGGGTTTAACTATTTAACTATAGGTATTTATATACTCATTAAATCGTCCAAAAACCAATATATTGAGTCGATAAATGTTACCACTGCAATCAAAGTATCCACATTTGACAGTATTGTGTATGAGATATGGTTTGTTTTATAGACGTATATTGTGGCTATTTTTATAGTAATGAAAAATTTCTAGTTTTAATATTTCTATAGTGGCATATCAAAGCCAACATTTGCATAAAACGATTTTATATAAGAAAGTAAAACGAACTAACTTAAAGAAATTAAATAATATGTACTGAAAAACAGAGTCATGGGTTACGTCAGGACAAGTATAAAAAAACAAATGTTTAATTTTTGTATATATATATGTATTTGTATATATATATAATTATTTTTTTATTTAATTTGCCGAAAACTGGCGGTTTTTAATTTCAAATCAGATATTCTTTTTAATACAAAAAAATATTCAGTGCTATTTTATACAGACATTGGCGTAGTCCGTAACACTGTTCTTCAGCGTGAATTAATTCATTTATGTAAGTCAGTTCGTTTTCGTTTCTTGTACAAAATCGTTATATGCAAATATTAGCTATGACATGCCATCACAGACAAAAACTATGAAAGCTAGAAAAGTTTCATTACAGTAAGAAAAAAGTCACAATATATGTCAATAAAACAAACTGTTTTTCATGCAAATATAAAAATTGTTAAATCAATTAAAATTTTGGTAGGTGGACACTTCCTCCTCCTTTTGAAGGGGTTGCCTGCTCTATTCCTGGTGAAATCAATAATATGGATTAACCAGCTAAATTATATAAGAAGTGGTTAGTCATATATTTAACCTATGCCACCAGTGACTTTCTTGATGTGATCCTCATTGCGTTTAAGTACCTCTTCAAACAACTGTAGTAAAATTTATAAAATGATTTTTAAAAGTATGCAGAAATATATTGTATACAAGGAATTTTAAAATAAATGTATTCAATATTTTAAAAGGAGTAACATTTTAAGTATACATAAATGTGCTGTATACAAAAGTTTAATAAAAGTATTCAATATTTTGAGAGAAGTAACAAAAATATTTCGGAAATGTACAGAAATAGATTGTATGCAAGATTTATTTTAATAAAAATTTTTCATGTTTTTAGAGGAGGGAGGAGGTAGTTTGCACCAGAAAAAACAACTACGTCTAATAAACACCTATACCATAAAAGCTATGAGCAATTATTTATTAATTCAAAATTGCTACAAGAAGTAAGAGCCTACTTCATGTGGCGTCCATCCAATACCCTAAAATCTATGAACAGATAAGTATTTTCACGCAAAAAAAAAAACACTGTTAAACATCTTATAATTTTTTAGTTGCAAAATTTTTATTCTATGGCAGCTTTTTCCTTCTCAGCAAAGAAAATATATGTAAGAATGAATGTAATCGTTGTGTAATTACCAGAGCGTTATATGAAAATAACAGTGGCGCCCCGTAATATATAACTTTTTTTAAGAAAGATCATTTCACTGCCATTTCAAACAAATGTTTAAACATTTTAAGAAAACTGTGTAAGTTTACAAAATTGGTTGTAAACGGTTTGATAAAATAAAAGTGTTAATTGTTTTAAGAAGAGAGTTGGTATAAACAATATATGTCTAGCAACATGGGTTCTAGAGACCTACCATAAGGGCTATGAGAAATTATTCACAATTATCAATCGCTACAAAAGATTGTAGCTTATCCATGCGACGTCAATTCATAGGGCCTGTATTTTGACCTCTAGTTACACCTTTAGTTAAATGTTAACTCTCGGCCAGAGTAAAAAAGTGTATTATGACTCGTA